>JAFDUT010000030.1:0-144968 GCA_017309665.1 Coelopa frigida
TCGACAAATATTAACATGACTTTTGAAAATCTTCTTAAATATCGTACTTTATTATTACTGCACAAAACTATATATTCAAAAGAACCTTTTTATATATATACTAGGCTAAACTTCTCGCGCTCAAGTCGATTAAAATGTAATTATACCCTTTAAACACTCTTGTCTAACCTCTGAGCGCCAATTCTACATTTATTCGGTACGTCTTTGGAACACACTAACCCAATATTAGATTTATTGGTAACGCAATACAAATTAAAAAACTTTTATATAATCACTTTTCATTGTTATAATAAGTAACTCTTTTATATTAATAATGGTCTTTCCTCGCAGTCGCCAAACTTTCTGATCCGCTGGACGTAAATTGAAATTATGATGATTGTGTAATATCTAATAATAGTAAAATTATAATTAATATAGTTATATTTAATTTGTAATTTGAGCTCAATCTGTACTTTTATTTTGTTGTTTTTTTTTTTTTTGTAGTCAATTACATTTTTTTTTGTCTTAGTTTTTAATGTTTTTTTTTTTTTTATGATTCTACGTTTTTAGTATTATATGTTTATGTTTAAGTTGAATTGTTAGTTTAAGATTAAGATCGAAACTGCCTGGTAACCATGTCACTAGTGCCCTATTATTATAATAATCTTGTGGCACTATATAGCATAATAAACAAATAAATAAATAAAATAAATAAATAAAGATATGGCATTGCACTAAATTTGATGTTTATTCACCAATGTGTATGTGTATTCACCAATCGCAAAAAAAAGAGATTTTTTTTTTAAGTTTAGCCTCAAATGTCAGAAGTTTCATATCTAGTAATTTGTTCTATCTATGAATAAGAGAGAAGTTGGGAATATTATTGTTCTCTGTAGGAAGTACCCATATCTCAACAAAATAAAGTACAATCTAATAGAAGCAATCTGTCCATCTGGGAGATGGGCGTGACCGTTAGGTGATGTTTTCCATTTTGACGTGTAAACTCATATTAGTACTGCGTGATCATACACAAAATTTCATCGCGATATATGTTATAGTTCACTAGATATTCCATATTAAACTTTTGCTGTATATGGGAGGGGGGCGTGTCCGTCGACCGATTTCGCCCATTTACATACAGTAGCTTATTAATATAGAAATACTAAACCTATAAAGTGGCAGTTAGTGGTGACTTTCCGTTCCGTTCCGAAAACTTTTACTTGAAAGATACGGTTAGTCGTTCCGTGTGCACGGAATTGCCATATGAAAAAATTTAAAGTGTAAAATAGATTTTGTTATGGTAATGCGAAAAAAATTTAATAGGAATTACATTTTTTTAAAATTAAATTCCATTTTTTTTCATATAAGAAATATATTTTATAATTATAACAACATTTTAAACAAAAATAACATACAGAACGAACAAATCTAAGAAAATGCAATTGAAAACTAATCATTTTGACAGTTGTTGGCATCACTTTTACCCTAGGGGAAATGTTTTTCAGATCGCCGTGCCATGTCAAGTTTTTCAGTAATCATTTGTAACGAAACGGGAAGTAACTGGCCCTTAAATCGGAACGATCATATTGTAATAATTTCGCGGTATTTGAGTATTTATAATTATTATATATGTCATAAATGTATAAATATGTGAATACCTTATTAGGAGTTATTATTAATATATGTATAATGTTACAACTATAAGAAAAAATTGTGAATCGCGCACAAATTTTCTCATTCTCATACAAAACTACATTTAAAAAAAATACCTTTCATTCGAAAGTATTGTTATATATGAACATCATTGGTTAATCGGTTTAGAGGCTGCTCATGTTTCTTCTTTTCGCACGATGCAACATAATTATATAAACAATAAATAATTTTATTGGAGCAAATGCAATTTAAAATTTACTTTCTTACTGAATGCGTAAGTAAGTAATTTGCTCGACATGTCCAAGCCAGCGAAGCCGCTGAATTTTAATTCGCTTGACTATGTTAATGTCGTCCAGTAGCTCATACAGTTCATGGTTCCATCGTATGTGGTACACACCGTCAACGATGATAGGGTGCGAGAATCTTGCGAAGGATTTTTTCTCTCGAACGCTCCTAAGATACTCTCATCGGTTTTTGTCAACGTCCTCGCTTCCGAGCCGTAAAGGCCCAACCATTTTCAATGTTGATAATCTGAAGTTTGTTTTTATTTTTAAAACAGTGTTGTCATTAAACCAAAATTTCAAGGAATTTCTTTGCAAAATCTTAAAAAAGCACATCTACAATATTTTGATAACACTAAAAAACTTTCGATTAACACTGAGAGAGCGGTTTAAACCGGTCATTCCGACGTTTTTCCGAAGTTAACGAATTGATCGAAACTGAACGAAAATTGTTTTGTACAACGTATGGTCGGTTCCATATGTTCCTGTGTATTCGTTCGTTTCTGAAGTTTTTCAAAAGTGTTCATCGCCATATCATGGTCGGGCCTTAAAGCTGGACGGGTATGATGAGGGACTTATAGAGCGTGAGTTTCGTTCGTCGAGAGAGGGCTGTGCTTCTCAAATGCACACTGAGCCCAAAGTAGCACCAGTTGGCAAGAGTTATCCTTCGTCTGATCTCCAAGCTGACATTGTCCTTCACAACTTTAAAGTTGTAGCTGTCAACCGCAACATGCTGTCCTAGTCGCCCTGCATTTTTCTTAGTTGACAGAAGGTACTTCGTCTTGTCCTCATTCACTGCTAGACCCACAGTGCGAAACTCCTTTTCCAGTCTAGAGAATGCTAATTGCTCTTGTATTGATGCCGGCATACGCCATCAGCATGATACTCTTATTAAAGATTGTGCCCGAGCGGTTAAGCTTCGCAGCTCTGATGATTTTCTCTAGAATTAGAATAAAGAAGTTGCAGGATGTGGGATCATCCTTCTTGTGGATTGGGCAGAGCACACTAATGTTCCAGAGATGGTGCATGCGGCTATACAGCTCTTCGCATATATCTTCCAGCTCTTTCCCATATATAGCAAAGGCTCAATATAAGATACCTGGTGAACTATGATATATATCGGTATGAAATTTTGTGTGTAATGAAGTACTATGAATAAGACCTCAAAAAGCTGGAGCTGGAAAAAATCACTCAACGGACGCCCACCTCCATATGTAGAAAAAGTTCAATATAGGATTGCTGATGAACAATTTCTATATTAGCCGTGTTTCTTTTGTCCCGTATACCCGATAGATTGTTTTATTATGAAAATTATATCCTACATATATATATATATATATATGTAGGATATCATCCTGTATTTATGCCTGTCTAACGGCGATAAAAAAAAGTGATACCAAGTTAAAACCAAACAAATTTTGAATAAAATAGCAATCCTAAACATCAGATAGGCAAAAAATGTAAACAAAGATATCGGTACACGATGAAAAGTAAATTTGTATAAAAAATATAATTTTTATTCTTTTTATATTTAGTAAGCGCAAAAATTGGACAACGGTGGGCACTTTGTTGTTCCTAAAGTGCTACGCCTCAAGAAAAGAAGAGTTTACGCACTCGAGAAAAAAATTGTATATTAGCTGTGGTCATTATCTTGTTTCTAACTGTTCTGTATCAATGTCAATCTTACTCATATATATACGTGGGCCTGCAAAATAGGGTTTTGCCTTAACACAATAAAGTCAAAATGATTAGTCAAAACAAACAAGATTATTGACCTAAAAAATTTCCCTGGTGAGTTTTCGAACAAATGTAAGATCGACTATGTCGATGCTGCTAAAAATTTGAGCCTGGCTTTTAATAGAAACTTTTCTTTATAATACAGTTTTAAACATACATTTGTCCAGTTTTTTGTATATTCTTAATTTAGAAGATGTTGAATATTTAAAGGAACCGGACATCGATGTCCTTCGATGTCTTCATCATCCAGTCTTTCGACTCCTGGCCCATCACGTCCACTTAACTCTACTCAATGCTGTGTACATTGAATATTTTGGATCTCTTCCATACATACAATACACCTGCATCCAAAGTTTAATTAATGATAAAACAAAATTAATAATTATTTTTTATTAGTTTTTGAAGTAATCCATATTCATATCGGTATAACTACAGTACAGTACAGTAGCCACAGTAGCAGGTACAGTAGCATACGTCATTGCACTAATTCTGAGTGGATCCTTTCATCGTTGAAAATTTTTGTCAATAAGCGGGATTATTCCATTTAGCCTATTAGGCCTACGTTGCAACATATTTGCCCCAGCTTTTCGACATATGCTGAATCACCCATAACTATTATCTTACCTTCGACATTTTTGTTTCCATTATATTTATTCAAATCTTCAATGGCTTTTAACAAAATCATCCTCATTTTAAGGTTCAAAAGCACTGAATTTCTATAAATACGTCATTAACTTCATGCTTCGTTTTTCCAAAACCATTATACCATATGAAACTAGAATATGAAACTGAAACTAGAAATACCGCTTGTATGTGATTGTTAAAATGCGTTAGATGGTGTGTGTGAAAGAAACGAAATAGCGTCAGCGGATTTTTTTGGAGATGCCTCTTGTTCTTCTTGAGAAATAATGTGAGAAAATTTAAGTTTTGGAAATCCCTCCTCCCTTATTTATTAGAGTCTTAAGGCAATATACGCAATCTAAGCAATGCCCAAAAACTATAAATTTTCAATCAATTTGGGTTCCGAACCAACATAACCACAAATTAAATTTCTGTAATTATCCCAAATTTTTGATCTTGTTTCACCAAAAGTTGACTTTTAGCGATGCCACTTTTAATTCACTTCAAAATGTTTCGGATTAAAGATTGAATAAAATTTTCACTTACAATAAGATATATTTCAATTCACAAAAACAAATACAAATTATTGGCTATACAGCACCCGAAGGGCAATAATTTGTGTTGTGCGTTTGTAATGTTTTACACCAATGAAAGATATCTACAGTCTAATGGCCGAATCCGAGCGTCTGGGGTGAGCGTTCATTGCAAGTAATACTGGCATTGCTCGCCGAGATGTGACGGCCGTAAAGAAAAATTGATGTTCCCCGAAGCGAGAAGTGAACCCCGACACTGTCGACTTCGTGAGCAATGCATTTAGCCACCGATGGTACCCCCACGTATTTTTAAAGCATTTCATATCCTGAGAATCTGTGAATTGCACACTTTTGGTATGGCAGAGAAAGTGAATAAAATTCCAAATAATGTACTAAAATACCCACATTTATCAACAAAAATGTTAATCACCAATGTGTATGTGTTATTCACCAATCGCATAAAAAGAGATTTTTTTTTTAAGTTTAGCCTCAAATGTCAGAAGTTTCATATCTAGTAATCTGTGCTATCTAATCTATGAATAAGAGAGAAGTTGGGAATATTATTGCTTCTCTGTTCTCTGTAGGGAAGTACCCATATCTCAACAAAACAAAGTACATCTAATGTTAGAAGCAATCTGTCAATCTGGGAGATGGGCGTGGACCGTTTAGGTGATGTTTTCATTTTCCAATTTCGCCCATTTTTACATACAAGTAGTTTATTAATATAGAAATACTAAACCTATAAAGTGCCAGTTAGTGGTGACTTTCCGTTCCGTCCGAAAACTTTTACTTGAAAGATACGGTTAGTCGTTCCGTGTACAACGGAATTGCCATATGAGAAAATTTGAAGTGTAAAATAAATTTGTTATGGTAATGCAAAAAAAATTTAATAGGAATTAAATTTTTTTTTTAATTAAATTCCATTTTTTTTCATATAAGAAATATATTTTATAATATAACAACATTTTAAACAAAAATAACATACAGAACGAACAAATCTAAGAAAATGCAATTGAAAACTAATCATTTGACAGTTGTTGGCATCACTTTTACCCTAGGGGAAAATGTTTTTCAGATCGCCGTGCCATGTCAAGTTTTCAGTAATCATTTGTACAGAAAGTGGCTTTAACAGGTTCGCCGGCACGAAACGGAAAGTCACCACTAACTGGCCCTTTATTCGGAACGATCATATTGTAATAATTTCGCGATATTTGAGTATTTATAATTATTATATATGTCATAAAGTGTGAATACCTTATTAGGAGTTATTATTAATATATGTATAATGTTACAACTATAAGAAAAAATTGTGAATCGCGCACAAATTTTCTCATTCTCATACAAAAACTACATTTAAAAAAATACCCTTTCATTCGAAAGTATTGTTATATATTAACATCATTGGTTAATCGGTTTAGAGGCTGCTCATGTTTCTTCTTTTCGCACGATGCAAATATAATTATATAAACATTAAATAATTTTATTGGAGCAAATGCAATTTAACATTTACTTACAGAATGTGTTTTCGTCCATTTGCTCGACATGCCAGCGAAGGCCGCTGAATTTTAATACGCTTGACTATGTCAATGTCGTCCATCCATACAGCTCATGGTTCCATCGTATGTGGCACACACCGTCAACGATGATAGGGGTGTGAGAATCTTGCGAATTTTTTCTCTCGAACGCTCCAAAAATACTCTCATTGATTTTTGTCAACGTCCTCGCTTCCGAGCCGTACGGCCCAATTGTTGATAATCTTCAATTGTTGATAATCTGACAGTTTGTTTTTATTTTAAAACAGTGTTGTCATTAAACCAAAATTTCAAGGACTTTCTTTGCAAAATCTTAAAAAAGCACATCTTCAATAATTTCACAACACTGAAAAACTTTCGATAAACACTGAGAGAGCGGTTTAAACCGGTCACTCCGACGTTTTCCGAAGTTAACGAATTTATCGAAACTGAACGAAAATTGTTTTGTACAACTTATGGTCGGTCCATATGTTTCCTGTGTATTCGTTCGTTTCCGAAGTTTTTTCAAAAGTGTTCCTTGTCATATCATTGTCGGGCCTTTAAAGCAGGACGGATATGATGAGGAGACTTATAGAGCGTGAGTTTCGTGCGTCGAGAGAGGGCTGTGCTTCTCAATTGCAAACTGAGCCCAAAGTAGCACCAGTTGGCGAGAGCTATCCTTCGTCTGATCTCCAAGCTGACATTGATCGAGTTTTATATACTGGTTCCTAAGTAGACGAAGTCCTTCACAACTTTAAAGTTGTAGCTGTCAACCGCAACATGCTGTCCTAGTCGCCCTGCATTTTTCTTAGTTGACAGAAGGTACTTCGTCTTGTCTTCATTCACTGCTAGACCCACACTGCGAAACTCCATTTTCCAGTCTAGAGAATGCTAATTGCTCTTGTATTGATGCCGGCATACGCCATCAGCATGACACTCTTATTAAAGATTGTGCCCGAGCGGTTAAGCTTCGCAGCTCTGATGATTTTCTCTAGAATTAGATTAAAGAAGTTGCAGGATGTGGGATCATCCTTCTTGTGGATTGGGCACAGCACACTAATGTTCCAGAGATGGTGCATGCGGATATACAGCTCTTCGCCACCGGCCTTGAACAGCTATGCTGGCAGGCCATCGGATTATAAGGCCATGCGCATTATAAGGATGCGTTCTCATTTTATAGAAGCCTTGATAAGTGATAAGTTTTACTAGATTTCCGTGTTCGTCTTTACAGTAAGAGGCCCCGGTCTTGAAACCTTTAGATAGGCGCTCATTCCTATACCTGCAATTGACCACCACCTCCTCGAAGAACAGCCAAAAAGGCCTTATTTTGAGTAATCGAACGCCAACTGCGCATTATAAGGATGCGCTCTCATTTTTATACCCTGTCCTTCTGTTTGTAACACCTTGAAGGAGGGGTCGTAGGTATGGAAAAGTATATATATTCCTGATTAGCGCTGTGCTTAGTCGGTTTAGCGTTGTCCATCTGTTTGTCGGTCTATCTGTCTGTAGAAATCAGTTTTTTGAAGAAACAATAAAATCTAGAGACATACAATTTTGGATTTATGACTTTTACATGCATATGCTGTATGTCAATGATATTGGGCAAAATCAGTCAACGGATACGCCCACCACTCATATAAAGCCAATGCTTAATATGGGATATCTGGTGAACTATGATATATATCGGTATGAATTTTTGTGTGCAATCAACTACAATGAATATGAGCTCACACGCTAAAAACATCGCCCATCGGACAAGGCCATCTCCCATATATAGCAAAGGCTCAATATAAGATATCTGGTGAACTATGACATATATCGGTATGAAATTTTGTGTGTAATGAAGTACTATGAATAAGATCTCAAAAAGATTGAGCTGGAAAAAATCACCCAACGGAACGCCCACCTCCATATGTAGAAAAAGTTCAATATAAGATTGCTGATGAACAATTTCTCATATAAGGATGAAATATTAGCCGTGTTTCTTTTGTCCCGTATACCCGATAGATTGTTTTATTAGGAAAATTATATCCTACATACATATATATGTAGGATATCATCCTGTATTTATGCCTGTCTAACGGCGATAAAAAAAAGTGATACCAAGTTAAAACCAAACAAATTTTGAATAAATAGCAATCCTAAACATCAGATAGGCAAAAAATGTAATCAAAGACGTCGGAACACGATGAAAAGTATTTGTATAAAAATATAATTTTTATTCTTTTTATATTTAGTAAGCGCAAAAATTGGACAACGGTGGGCACTTTGTTGTTCCTAAAGTGCTACGCCTCAAGAAAAGAAGAGTTTACGCACTCGAGAAAAATATATATACGTGGGCCTGCAAATAGGGGTTTGCCTTAATACAATAAAGTCAAAATGATTAGTCAAAACAAACAAGATTATTGACCTACAAAATTTCCCTGGTGTGTTCTCGAATAAATGTAAGATCGACTATGTCGATGCTGCTTAAAAACTTGAACCTGACTTTTAATAGAATCTTTTCTTTATAATACAGTTTTAAACATACATTTGTCCAGTTTTTTGTATACAGCTCCTTCGATGTCTTTATCGTCCAGTCCTTCAACCTCTGGCCCATCACATCCACTCAACTCTACTCGCTGCTGTGTACATTGAATATTTTGGCCTCTTCCATTCTCTTCCTATCCTCTAAGTTGGCGCTTGTTATATTTGTATTATGAAATAAGTTCTGATTTCAATTTTAACTAGCGCACCGACTTTCCTGGTCCACCCAGGCAAAAAGTGTTAACTTCGGCCAGGCCGAAGTTTACATACCCTACACCTACATCCAAAGTTTATTAAAGATAAAACAAATTAATAATTATTTTTTATTAGTTTTTGAAGTAATCCATATTCATATCTGTATAACTGTATACAGTATCATACGTCATTGCACTAATTTCTAAAGTCGATTTAATATGAGTGCATCCTTTCATCCCTTGGTTTCCATTATATTTATTCAAATCCTCAATGGCTTTTAATAAAATCCTCATTTATGGTTCAGGAAGCACTGAATTTTTATAAATACGTCATGAAACTTCAATGCTTCGTTTTTCCAAAAACCATTATACCTTTTTGCGATGATCGTCTTCAGAACTATCTAACAAGTAACTTATTAATATAGAAATACTAAATCCAAAATTTTAAGTCAGTTTCTTCACAAAACTGATTTCTACAGACAGACACACAGACAGACAGACGGACATAGCTAAATCGACTCAGGAGGTGACGCAAGAATATATATACTTTTCTATACCTAGGACCCTAATTCGAGGTGTTACAAACGGAAGGCCAAAATGAATATACCATTACCCAAGGGTAAAGGGTGTAAAAAAAATAGGGGTATTCAAACTGAGTCTCGTAGGCTTGTAGGATTGTAGTATACGTATACGCAAATTTTTTTTGTAATCTACGATTCTTGTACCTCTCGTAGATTGCGGTAGATTCAATTTTGTAAATGTTGCTAACTAAATATTTGCTAAGATAAATATTTTTGCAAAAAAGTGAAATAATTGTGAATAAAACAACTAACAATAGCACATGAAAATATTTTAAAGTATTATAATACACAAAACCATTAAAAATTTCGAATTTCTGTGAAAGAAATTGTCCGCTTGTATTATTTTGGGCCGCAAAATCTCGATTCATCTGTGAAAAAACAATGAGTATCAACATTCTTCAATTCGTCATTCAATTGTAATTTCTTGAATCTGAAAATTTAATAAATTCATTAATATTCACGTAAAACATCATGCATTTTGGAAAATACAACTATTTATGGTCTAAATAATTACGTTATAGCGTGCGACAAGGTGAAATATGAGCAACTAATAAACGATTAAACAATCATGTCAGTATATAACAATACATTTTCCTTCGAATGAAAGGGGACTTTTCCAACTATAGTTGGACCAACTTTTATGTAAAATGACAAAATTTTTGTTCGAGATTCACACCTTTTAATTATAATTTAATAATTACACTAACAACATTTATAGCATGTTCACACGGAGCTGATTTTCGGCTCAAAATCGATTTTCGCTGAAAATCAGCCGAAAATCTGATATTCGCCTTATAATAACTGTCAATGAAAATCAGATTTTCAACTGATTTTCATCGAAAATTAAGAAATTTTCAGTTTTCGTGGTTTTTGTTGAAAATAGTACTATTTCACAAAAATCCTTTACACTGATGTCATATTCATTCCAACACAATGAAGAAGTCGATAACAACGTGTGTAGAATACACACTAATACAAAGGAAAGAAATACCGCCAAACGAAAATCTGACGTATGAAAATCAATGTTGTCGCTTTTTTGAAAATCTGATTTTCAGCCGAAAATTTGGGTCGTGTGAACGCACTATTACACTCAGAACAGGGTTGCCGAACACACTACAATCCAAACACTACGGCACTCCACTTTTTCGGAAAACACTTCACTTTGCTATACGCACATTTTATTTTTATTAATTTATTATTATTTATTATAATTATTATTTATTAATTTATAGCTAATTTTTGTCGCGATTTCTGAAATTAAGTATTGGTCATTGGTCATCACCAAATGACTAGTTTTGGCTAGTTTTTGGGGACTTGGACTAAAAATCATGAAATCATTTCAGCACATTCCAGAACACTTCACATCGCCAAAAGTTCTGGCTCGGCAACCCTGACTCAGAGTGTGTGTGCGTATACTCAGAGTATGTGTGAGAAAGAGATAGTCTAATGTCGCAGTATATTTTTGTATATATAGTGTCTCTGCTCATTTGGTGTCGCGACCTTGAAAACAACGCGCCCATAGAAGTTTCACTTAAAAAATGCAATCGTGACATCGAAAACTACTCATTTTGACAGGATTAGTATGGATGTGACTGCTTATATATTTTTTATACTTTAGCCAGTTAGTTCGAGGTGAAGTTAGTCCATAAGGTTGATCAATTTGTTTCGGCTGTTCAAGCACACAGAAGGTTACAGGGGAGTGGTCAGACGATAGGCCTTGACATGTTTCAGCAGAAATCATGTTACTCTCTATTTTCTTGGTAATAGCAACGTCGATTAAGTCAGGTATTTTTCTGGGATCTGTTGGCCAATAATTAGGCTGCCTTAAAGAAACAAAATTGAGGTTATTGCGGACGTTAAGGATTGTATTATAGAGTTGCCTGCCTTTTGGATTAATGAGGGGAGAGCCCCAGTGCGTGTGCTTGGCATTATAATCGCCAGAAGCCAAAAACCTGTCTCCTATTATTAGTATTAAAAAGTCCTGGAATTGCTTTTCAGGAATTGAAAAACGCAGCGGACAGTACACTGCGGATAGTGTCAAGTTTTTATTGTTACTTAGCAAGCATGAGGATGTAGCTTGTAGATAATTCTTTGAGTATGACTCTAGGGAATAATGTTTTTTCGATTTCGGATCAAAATATACCTCCATGAGCCTTACCATCTGGGTGATCTGTTTTATAAAATCTATATCCTGGTATACCAAAGTTATATCTATTAGTAAGGTGTGTTTCAACTATAAGCATCACATCAATGTCTTTTTCGGACATATAGTTTTGGAGTTTGTGTTGGTTGATACCGTTTGCATTCCAGAGGCAAATTTGATGAAACTCATTTTTTGCTCAGTAGAACTTGGAGTACCTGGTTTTCTGTTTTAACTAGGTCTTGGATCATGTTTTGCATTGTAGATACAAATTGTGTTAGTGCTAGAATCGTAGTTTCGAGTCCTCCCTCTTTTGGGAGATATGCAGGATTTGATCGGCCTGAGCTGATTCTGATTTTACTGCACTTGTGTAAGACAAGTTTGGAGATATTGGGTTAAATGCACTTGGAGGCATAGCTTTAGTTATTAATTGGGTTTAGTTATTAAAGAGGTTGTGTTACGTTGCACTAGTCTCACTTTTACCCCGGTAGTTCGCAGTGTGGTTACCGCAGTAGTTATTGCATATTTTTGCAGAGGTATCTTCCCGGTTAGAGGTACACAGAGAAGAGTGGTGAAGATCACCACAAGCTACACAGACTGTCCGTAATGTGCAGTAGGACTTGGTATGCCTATATTCTTGACAATTGGTGCATTGCACCGGACCGTATCCGGCGGTGGATTAAATATTATAGCCCATAGATTGGATGTGTTTCGTTTTTTTTTTATTTTAGTTTTTTATGTTGATGACCGATTTTGCGCTAAAATCCCTTTCTCTTAGCGCCTCGACTATTTCCTCAGTGTTGACATCAACATCATGACATCATACCTTTAAGTACAACTACTAGACCCTTACTACTCTTTAGTTTTTTTGCATTGTTACCATTAGCAGCTTTCTTTTTACCTGCATGTAACGGTCCAGCACAGTTTGTAACAGTGGCTTTATATTTACCTTTTCCATCGTGACTGAATTCACTTCTGGAGTAGTGGGCAAATTCGATCAGTTGCCTACGGGGCTATTGTTGTAGTGTAACTGTTGTTAGGGAGGGGGGACAGGCATTGCTCACTTCACTTGGCTCTTGCTGGCGAAGCAACATGTGAGGCAGAGAGCGTGCGTTCAGGTGCTGCAGTGGGAGCGCGCTCTTTGTGTAAGCCTTTGTTATTGGTCGTGAGTGCAGTCGATGGTACTGTGGGAGAGGCAGTTGGTGCGTATAACCGTTTCGCGACGAACTAATTGCGCGGGAGAGACTGCCGTTACGTGCGTACAAGTTGCACTGCTCTCCGCTGTTGCAAGAGATGCGCTTGTTAATTAATAAATAATAAATAATATAAATCTTCAGAATCTGCAACTTGTCCTTGCATCTTGTGGAACGAAAATGTGGTGCAAAGCACTATGGTCCAAAAAAAAAAAAAAATGGTTGCGATCGATTGCCATAATTCTGTCGTTCATACATTACATTTAGAGTTAAAATCCAAAAATTCATGTTGCGATATTTGGCGATTCTTGAATTATTTCAAATTTTCAACGACAACTTCGATGCGTCATTTAATAAATTATTCAATTTTGGTTATGAACAAAAAGCAAAAATATGAAGCAAGACGCTATTTTCCAAAATATATTAGATAATATCATTAAATGTAATATTTCGAATACATTTTTGAATTCTAAAAGAAGAAAAAAATCTCAAAGAGGAATCTTTTAATAGTCTTTTCGGATCCAAATGGTTTGCTGGGTACCATAGTACAACAGGTAAATTACTTTTTAGTAAATGTGCCTTGCAGTTTATCTGATATAGCCTATTTTTTATCTCAACTTTACTGTTTAAGGCATACATGGTTTGAAATTAGATCCTTCGGATAATGCGTTCAATATTTTAAGAAGATTTACATATGTGTGTATAAAAATATTTGTTTGATTTTTTTTTGATACATTAACAGTTATTAAATTATTAAATAAATTATTAAATTTTAAAATAATTTTATTCTTAAATCTATTTCTAAAAATTAGTCTGTTTTTATTAAAGTGGTTGTAGCACCAAAGAAGTGCTATGTGTTAGAAAACAATTTCATAAATTGAATTTTGGCATACAAATGGATAATGAATAATCGAAATTAAGGAAATACCACAAAAAAATATGGCTTAGAAACTGACAGTATAACTATAATTTATTCTAATTCGAATATTTGAACTTAAAACTAAAGATATTTCTGTTGTTTATTTTACAGTGGTGGGCGTGGCGAGGTCAGATCACGCCCACTTTTTCAGAGAACGTTTTTATATATCTTAGAAACACACATACGAAATTTCAAATTGGCCGCTCAGCACACTTAGGTCGTGCATTTGAAACCCAAGCAGATCGGCCCTTTTCCGGACCAGCGCCGGGCATTGATAGAGGAGATGCATCGCGGATTCCGACTGGTTATAGCTACGACAGAAATCGTGTATATCCGATAAGGAAATTTGTGGTGAACACTATAGACTCGCGGCCCAGCTACAGAAGTCTACACGTTCTTTTACGATCAAGTGATGGACAAGTCTAAGAAGAGGTTGCGCAATTCGATTCCTCGAACCACATCTGATTTGCTAGCCTCCAGTAGTGCTCCCGTATTCGGAGCTTTATTGTGGCCAGGGGGATGCCAATGTTCCTTGAATCTATGTAGGCATAGATCTTAGGCACGGTATTTCCTCTCGTGGCAAGTTCGTCCATAACACAGTTTCCTGGGATAACCCTATGCCCGGGAACCCAGGGTAGAATGCTGCAAGCTAGTTTAGTGCTGCGCGGCATTCCAAAACGATCCTCGAGAAGGTCGAGGCCTCTGTCAAGGAAAGAATTGCGACTTGACTATAAGAGAAGAAGCATATGTCCTGAATGGAAGGTCTTATGCTTCTGATATTGTCAGCCGCATGCATAATACCAAAAACTTCCGCTTGTAAGACACTGTAGATGTCAGGAAGGCGAACCGCCATGTTTGGGCCCAGTTGAGGGTAGTGTATACCATAGAAAAAAAGACGG
Source organism: Coelopa frigida (assembly GCA_017309665.1). Classification (NCBI taxonomy): domain Eukaryota; kingdom Metazoa; phylum Arthropoda; class Insecta; order Diptera; family Coelopidae; genus Coelopa; species Coelopa frigida. The sequence continues at coordinate 14,768 of JAFDUT010000030.1, forward strand.
GAGACTCTTGTTTTTCTATGACTGTGGTCGTGAACTACCTGAAGTAGTATTTGTGCAAATCATGACTTCGGGACCCCGAAACTTTAGTTTAAGACCCCGAAGTTGAGATGAATACTCCGAATGTTTGAAAATATAAAAATTTTGTATTTAAACAGAAAATATTTTGAAACTTTTGTATTTAGAAATGTATTGCCAAAATTATTTTATTTAATCCAAATATATTTATTAAATGTTACAATATAACATATATCTTAGATTGAATTTTGTAATTTGACGAAAAATATTCGCCTGAAAAATCGCAATCAGCTGTTTTAAAAGCTGGCAATTATTTCACCAAACTTATATTTAAGCGATGCCAGATTATAGAACATATCGTGTATGCATATTTTAAGTATTTGTAAGGAAAATAATTCTAAATAATAATATATTCAATAAATTTTTTTAATCACAGTTTACAAATTGGTTAATTGCATTTTTGCAAACTTTTTTATATTAAATAATATTTCCGTATATATATAATATACATATACAATATATGAAAGTGGAACAAACATAAGTGGCAACTCTTTATTTCGATTTTACTATACAGATCGTGAAGTTTCCCGCGCTTTTTGTAGCCGTTTTTTATTCAAGCTTTACAGGTCGAAGAGACAGGTTGTGCGAATTCATTGCCTTAGTTTTTCTCAAAACTTGATTTGACCTCGAGCAACGAACAGAGCTATTCGATTATAGTTTTTTTTCAAAACTGATCGATTTATTTATTGAAGACTTCGACGTAGTTTTTTTTTTTTATTTCCTGTGTTTATTACACCTATCTATTGACATTAAGTAATTATTTGTACAGAGTGGAAGTATTTAGTAATTGAAATCAATATTTATATTACACTAGCGCACCGGGTTTTCGGTTTGCAAAATAGCAAAATAATTCTAAACAATTATTCTTCATTGAATGAAAGAGCATGTGCGTAAAGCTACCTCTTCAGTTGTTCTCTAACTGTAAAACTACAAAATTAAAATTTTCTTCTCCAACTGTGGAACTACAGTGAACTTTAAACTCTAATGAACTGTAGTGCGGTTTTTTGCTTATAAAAGTTGTAATTTATGACATTCTCGAGATTTTTTTTTTTGAAAACCTTCGCGACCACGCCTACCACACCTCAGAAAAGTTTCATCGCGATCAAATGCATAGTTTACGATTCTATAAGGTACATACATACAGACATTCATTTTTATATATAGAGATATTATTTACAAATTTTTTGGATGTTTGAATGTTTTAAAATTTATTTAGAAGTTCCGGGTTGGTAGATCAGTTGGTGTACGTCTCTTCAGCCGTTTGTGTTGTATCTCTATCAAGGGGAGGTTTCTTAACTCGTTGTTTGTGTGTCCGTGGAGACACTGCATGTGAATTGTGCTGCGTTTTCTTATGGTGTCTTCTATTGTGTCAACTTGTAAGTCTCTATGTAGATCTTCGTTAGGTATTCAGCGTTAGTAATATTTCGGAGAATTTTGGATTGTACTCGTTGCATTGTCTGAATGTTCGTCTTACTCGCCGTGCCCCATATTTCTATGCCATATTTCCATATTGGCGCTATTATTATTTTGTATATTAGAACTTTATTTTGTAGAGATAGCTTCAGTTGTTGTCCTAGGAGCCAATTAAGTGGTCTTAGTCTGCTCTTCACTTCGTTTCGCTTTTGTACTATATGGCTTTTCCACGTCAGCTTTGAATCTATAGTCATTCCAAGGTATTTTGCTTTTGTATAAATTTTAATATTTTCGTGATTTATTGTCAAGTGTTTTGGTTCGTGTCTTCTGTTTGTGTAAATTACATGCACTGTTTTTTCAGTATTTATTTGGATACCCCAGGTATTGAATCATTCTAGTGTGTGGTTTAGAATGTCTTGTAGTGCTGCTGTTGCGTTGTCGATGTTTTTATGTGAAGAAAGCATTGTTTAGTATCGTCTGCAAAAGTCGCTATCATATCGTCATTTCTTGTTGGCACTATGATGTCTGCAGTCTATAACACATATAATAATGGTCCTAGTACACTGCGTTATGGCACTCCTGCTTCCATTTCCTGCATTTCAGAGCATTCGTTTTTGTATTTAACATAGAAATATCTGCCGTTTATATAGCTTTTAAGGAGGAGATAGTAGTCAAGTGGTATTTGCTGTTTTAGTTTGTGTAAGAGTCCTTTGTGCTATACGCTGTCGAAGGCTTTTGCAACGTCAAGATATACTGCTACGCAGATTTTTTTGTTATCAATATCAGTATTAATCTTATTTATTACTCGATGTACTTGTTGGATAGTGGAGTGTCGTCGTCTAAAGCCAAACTGGTGACTGGGTATTACATTTCTTTGCGTCAAGATAGGTTCAAGTCGGTCAAAGAGAATTTTTTCAAAGAGCTTGAAAAGAATTGGTAAGAGGCTTGTATGAGTCTGTATGAGCTAGCATTTGTAGGGTCCTTGAGCGGCTTTGGTATTGGTATTATTTCTGCTGCTTTCCATACTGAAGGGTAGTGCTTCGTGACGATCACGACGTTATATATATTTCTAATATATGCGAGAGCATTGTCTGGTAGTTCTTTTAATATTTTTCCTGTGATTTGGTCATAAACCGGTGATTTCTTTATGTCAATGTCTGATTTTATCTTATTTTTAATTTCGTTTATTGTCACTCTTTTTATTGTGGCGTTAGGTACTCTGGAGACGTCCGTTATTTCAATTACCTTTTTACCTTTACGTGTATTACCTTTTTGGTTAGTGAATGTTTTCTTAAAATATTCGGAGAGTACTATTGCTCTCTCCACATGAGTTCGGGCCCATTTGTTGTCATCGGTTTTTAGTGGTGATTCGTGTAGCATTGCATTGTTTATTTGTTATGTTGCTTTCCATAGCGAGTAGTTCATGGTTCTTGTTGCAGTCAAGGATATTATATGTTTTTCAAGTTTTTCTTCCTTATCTTGTTTTAAATATTATTTTAGCTCTTTCGTAACCTGGTTTAATCTTGTTTTGTCCTCTGACATTTTGTAAATATTTTGAATACATTTTTGAATTCTAAAAGAGGAAAAAACTCTCAAAGAGGAATCTTTCAATAGTCTTTTCGGATCCAAATGGTTTGCTGGGTACCATAGTACAACAGGTAAATTACTTTTCAGTAAATGTGCCTTGCCCTTTATCTGATATAGCCTATTTTTTATCTCAACTTTTATTTTTATTTTTTATTTTTATTTTTTAAAAATTAGTCTGTTTTTAATAAAGTGGTTGTAGCACCAAAGAAGTGCTATGTGTTAGAAAACAATTTCATAAATTGAATTTTGGCATACAAATGGATAATGAATAATCGAAATTAAGGAAATACCACAAAAAAATATGGCTTAGAAACTGACAGTATAACTATAATTTATTCTAATTCGAATATTTGAACTTAAAACTAAAGATATTTCTGTTGTTTATTTTACAGTGGTGGGCGTGGCGAGGTCAGATCACGCACACTTTTTCAGAGAACGTTTTTATATATCTTAGAAACACACATACGAAATTTCAAATTGGCCGCTCAGCACACTTAGGTCGTGCATTTGAAACCCAAGCAGATCGGCCCTTTTCCGGACCAGCGCCGGGCATTGATAGAGGAGATGCACCGCGGATTCCGACTGGTTATAGCTACGACAGAAATCGTGTATATCCGATAAGGAAATTTGTGGTGAACACTATAGACTCGCGGCCCAGCTACAGAAGTCTACACGTTCTTTTACGATCAAGTGATGGACAAGTCTAAGAAGAGGTTGCGCAATTCGATTCCTCGAACCACATCTGATTTGCTAGCCTCCAGTAGAGCTCCCGTATTCGGAGCTTTATTGTGGCCAGAGGGATGCCAATGTTCCTTGAATCTATGTAGGCATAGATCTTAGGCACGGTATTTCCTCTCGTGGCAAGTTCGTCCATAACACAGTTTCCTGGGATAACCCTATGCCCGGGAACCCAGGGTAGAATGCTGCAAGCTAGTTTAGTGCTGCGCGGCATTCCAAAACGATCCTCGAGAAGGTCGAGGCCTCTGTCAAGGAAAGAATTGCGACTTGACTATAAGAGAAGAAGCATATGTCCTGAATGGAAGGTCTTATGCTTCTGATATTGTCAGCCGCATGCATAATACCAAAAACTTCCGCTTGTAAGACACTGTAGATGTCAGGAAGGCGAACCGCCATGTTTGGGCCCAGTTGAGGGTAGTGTATACCATAGAAAAAAGACGGGAGACTCTTGTTTTTCTATGACTGTGGTCGTGAACTACCTGAAGTAGTATGTGTGCAAATCATGACTTTGGGACCCCGAAACTTTAGTTTAAGACCCCGAAGTTGAGATGAATACTCCGAATGTTTGAAAATATAAAAATTTTGTATTTAAACAGAAAATATTTTGAAACTTTTGTATTTAGAAATGTATTGCCAAAATTATTTTATTTAATCCAAATATATTTATTAAATGTTACAATATAACATATATCTTAGATTGAATTTTGTAATTTGACGAAAAATATTCGCCTGAAAAATCGCAATCAGCTGTTTTAAAAGCTGGCAATTATTTCACCAAACTTATATTTAAGCGATGCCAGATTATAGAACATATCGTGTATGCATATTTTAAGTATTTGTAAGGAAAATAATTCTAAATAATAATAAATTCAATAAATTTTTTTAATCACAGTTTACAAATTGGTTAATTGCATTTTTGCAAACTTTTTTATATTAAATAATATTTCCGTATATATATAATATACATATACAATATATGAAAGTGGAACAAACATAAGTGGCAACTCTTTATTTCGATTTTACTATACAGATCGTGAAGTTTTCCGCGCTTTTTGTAGCCGTTTTTTATTCAAGCTTTACAGGTCGAAGAGACAGGTTGTGCGAATTCATTGCCTTAGTTTTTCTCAAAACTTGATTTGACCTCGAGCAACGAACAGAGCTATTCGATTATAGTTTTTTTTCAAAACTGATCGATTTATTTATTGAAGACTTCGACGTAGTTTTTTTTTTTTTATTTCCTGTGTTTATTACACCTATCTATTGACATTAAGTAATTATTTGTACAGAGTGGAAGTATTTAGTAATTGAAATCAATATTTATATTACACTAGCGCACCGGGTTTTCGGTTTGCAAAATAGCAAAATAATTCTAAACAATTATTCTTCATTGAATGAAAGAGCATGTGCGTAAAGCTACCTCTTCAGTTGTTCTCTAACTGTAAACTACAAAATTAAAATTTTCTTCTCCAACTGTGGAACTACAGTGAACTTTAAACTCTAATGAACTGTAGTGCGGTTTTTTGCTTATAAAAGTTGTAATTTATGACATTCTCGAGATTTTTTTTTTGAAAACCTTCGCGACCACGCCTACCACACCTCAGAAAAGTTTCATCGCGATCAAATGCATAGTTTACGATTGTATAAGGTACATACATACAGACATTCATTTTTATATATAGAGATATTATTTACAAATTTTTTGGATGTTTGAATGTTTTAAAATTTATTTAGAAGTTCCGGGTTGGTAGATCAGTTGGTGTACGTCTCTTCAGCCGTTTGTGTTGTATCTCTATCAAGGGGAGGTTTCTTAACTCGTTGTTTGTGTGTCCGTGGAGACACTGCATGTGAATTGTGCTGCGTTTTCTTATGGTGTCTTCTATTGTGTCAACTTGTAAGTCTCTATGTAGATCTTCGTTAGGTATTCAGCGTTAGTAATATTTCGGAGAATTTTGGATTGTACTCGTTGCATTGTCTGAATGTTCGTCTTACTCGCCGTGCCCCATATTTCTATGCCATATTTCCATATTGGCGCTATTATTATTTTGTATATTAGAACTTTATTTTGTAGAGATAGCTTCGGTTGTTGTCCTAGGAGCCAATTAAGTGGTCTGAGTCTGCTCTTCACTTCGTTTCGCTTTTGTACTATATGGCTTTTCCACGTCAGCTTTGAATCTATAGTCATTCCAAGGTATTTTGCTTTTGTATAAATTTTAATATTTTCGTGATTTATTGTCAAGTGTTTTGGTTCGTGTCTTCTGTTTGTGTAAATTACATGCACTGTTTTTTCAGTATTTATTTGGATACCCCAGGTATTGAATCATTCTAGTGTGTGGTTTAGAATGTCTTGTAGTGCTGCTGTTGCGTTGTCGATGTTTTTATGTGAAGAAAGCATTGTTTAGTGTCGTCTGCAAAAGTCGCTATCATATCGTCATTTCTTGTTGGCACTATGATGTCTGCAGTCTATAACACATATAATAATGGTCCTAGTACACTGCGTTATGGCACTCCTGCTTCCATTTCCTGCATTTCAGAGCATTCGTTTTTGTATTTAACATAGAAATATCTGCCGTTTATATAGCTTTTAAGGAGGAGATAGTAGTCAAGTGGTATTTGCTGTTTTAGTTTGTGTAAGAGTCCTTTGTGCTATACGCTGTCGAAGGCTTTTGCAACGTCAAGATATACTGCTACGCAGATTTTTTTGTTATCAATATCAGTATTAATCTTATTTATTACTCGATGTACTTGTTGGATAGTGGAGTGTCGTCGTCTAAAGCCAAACTGGTGACTGGGTATTACATTTCTTTGCGTCAAGATAGGTTCAAGTCGGTCAAAGAGAATTTTTTCAAAGAGCTTGAAAAGAATTGGTAAGAGGCTTATCGGTCTGTATGAGCTAGCATTTGTAGGGTCCTTGAGCGGCTTTGGTATTGGTATTATTTCTGCTGCTTTCCATACTGAAGGGTAGTGCTTCGTGACGATCACGGCGTTATATATATTTCTAATATATGCGAGAGCATTGTCTGGTAGTTCTTTTAATATTTTTCCTGTGATTTGGTCATAAACCGGTGATTTCTTTATGTCAATGTCTGATTTTATCTTATTTTTAATTTCGTTTATTGTCACTCTTTTTATTGTGGCGTTAGGTACTCTGGAGACGTCCGTTATTTCAATTACCTTTTTACCTTTACGTGTATTACCTTTTTGGTTAGTGAATGTTTTCTTAAAATATTCGGAGAGTACTATTGCTCTCTCCACATGAGTTCGAGGCCCATTTGTTGTCATCGGTTTTTAGTGGTGATTTGTGTAGCATTGCATTGTTTATTTGTTATGTTGCTTTCCATAGCGAGTAGTTCGTGGTTCTTGTTGCAGTCAAGGATATTATATGTTTTTCAAGTTTTTCTTCCTTATCTTGTTTTAAATATTATTTTAGCTCTTTCGTAACCTGGTTTAATCTTGTTTTGTCCTCTGACATTTTGTAAATATTTCGAATACATTTTTGAATTCTAAAAGAGGACAAAACTCTCAAAGAGGAATCTTTTAATAGTCTTTTCGGATCCAAATGGTTTGCTGGGTACCATAGTACAACAGGTAAATTACTTTTCAGTAAATGTGCCTTGCCCTTTATCTGATATAGCCTATTTTTTATCTCAACTTTTATTTTTTATTTTTTATTTTTTAATAATTAGTCTGTTTTTATTAAAGTGGTTGTAGCACCAAAGAAGTGCTATGTGTTAGAAAACAATTTCATAAATTGAATTTTGGCATACAAATGGATAATGAATAATCGAAATTAAGGAAATACCACAAAAAAATATGGCTTAGAAACTGACAGTATAACTATAATTTATTCTAATTCGAATATTTGAACTTAAAACTAAAGATATTTCTGTTGTTTATTTTACAGTGGTGGGCGTGGCGAGGTCAGATCACGCCCACTTTTTCAGAGAACGTTTTTATATATCTTAGAAACACACATACGAAATTTCAAATTGGCCGCTCAGCACACTTAGGTCGTGCATTTGAAACCCAAGCAGATCGGCCCTTTTCCGGACCAGCGCCGGGCATTGATAGAGGAGATGCACCGCGGATTCCGACTGGTTATAGCTACGACAGAAATCGTGTATATCCGATAAGGAAATTTGTGGTGAACACTATAGACTCGCGGCCCAGCTACAGAAGTCTACACGTTCTTTTACGATCAAGTGATGGACAAGTCTAAGAAGAGGTTCCTCGAACCACATCTGATTTGCTAGCCTCCAGTAGTGCTCCCGTATTCGGAGCTTTATTGTGGCCAGGGGGATGCCAATGTTCCTTGAATCTATGTAGGCATAGATCTTAGGCACGGTATTTCCTCTCGTGGCAAGTTCGTCCATAACACAGTTTCCTGGGATAACCCTATGCCCGGGAACCCAGGGTAGAATGCTGCAAGCTAGTTTAGTGCTGCGCGGCATTCCAAAACGATCCTCGAGAAGGTCGAGGCCTCTGTCAAGGAAAGAATTGCGACTTGACTATAAGAGAAGAAGCATATGTCCTGAATGGAAGGTCTTATGCTTCTGATATTGTCAGCCGCATGCATAATACCAAAAACTTCCGCTTGTAAGACACTGTAGATGTCAGGAAGGCGAACCGCCATGTTTGGGCCCAGTTGAGGGTAGTGTATACCATAGAAAAAAAGACGGGAGACTCTTGTTTTTCTATGACTGTGGTCGTGAACTACCTGAAGTAGTATTTGTGCAAATCATGACTTCGGGACCCCGAAACTTTAGTTTAAGACCCCGAAGTTGAGATGAATACTCCGAATGTTTGAAAATATAAAAATTTTGTATTTAAACAGAAAATATTTTGAAACTTTTGTATTTAGAAATGTATTGCCAAAATTATTTTATTTAATCCAAATATATTTATTAAATGTTACAATATAACATATATCTTAGATTGAATTTTGTAATTTGACGAAAAATATTCGCCTGAAAAATCGCAATCAGCTGTTTTAAAAGCTGGCAATTATTTCACCAAACTTATATTTAAGCGATGCCAGATTATAGAACATATCGTGTATGCATATTTTAAGTATTTGTAAGGAAAATAATTCTAAATAATAATAAATTCAATAAATTTTTTTAATCACAGTTTACAAATTGGTTAATTGCATTTTTGCAAACTTTTTTATATTAAATAATATTTCCGTATATATATAATATACATATACAATATATGAAAGTGGAACAAACATAAGTGGCAACTCTTTATTTCGATTTTACTATACAGATCGTGAAGTTTCCCGCGCTTTTTGTAGCCGTTTTTTATTCAAGCTTTACAGGTCGAAGACAGGTTGTGCGAATTCATTGCCTTAGTTTTTCTCAAAACTTGATTTGACCTCGAGCAACGAACAGAGCTATTCGATTATAGTTTTTTTTTCAAAACTGATCGATTTATTTATTGAAGACTTCGACGTAGTTTTTTTTTTTATTTCCTGTGTTTATTACACCTATCTATTGACATTAAGCAATTATTTGTACAGAGTGGAAGTATTTAGTAATTGAAATCAATATTTATATTACATATTATTTACAAATTTTGTGGATGTTTGAATGTTTTAAAATTTATTTAGAAGTTCCGGGTTGGTAGATCAGTTGGTGTACGTCTCTTCAGCCGTTTGTGTTGTATCTCTATCAAGGGGAGGTTTCTTAACTCGTTGTTTGTGTGTCCGTGGAGACACTGCATGTGAATTGTGCTGCGTTTTCTTATGGTGTCTTCTATTGTGTCAACTTGTAAGTCTCTATGTAGATCTTCGTTAGGTATTCAGCGTTAGTAATATTTCGGAGAATTTTGGATTGTACTCGTTGCATTGTCTGAATGTTCGTCTTACTCGCCGTGCCCCATATTTCTATGCCATATTTCCATATTGGCGCTATTATTATTTTGTATATTAGAACTTTATTTTGTAGAGATAGCTTCGGTTGTTGTCCTAGGAAGCCAATTAAGTGGTCTGAGTCTGCTCTTCACTTCGTTTCGCTTTTGTACTATATGGCTTTTCCACGTCAACTTTGAATCTATAGTTATTCCAAGGTATTTTGCTTTTGTATAAATTTTAATATTTTCGTGATTTATTGTCAAGTGTTTTGGTTCGTGTCTTCTGTTTGTGTAAATTACATGCACTGTTTTTTCAGTATTTATTTGGATACCCCAGGTATTGAATCATTCTAGTGTGTGGTTTAGAATGTCTTGTAGTGCTGCTGTTGCGTTGTCGATGTTTTTATGTGAAGAAAGCATTGTTTAGTATCGTCTGCAAAAGTCGCTATCATATCGTCATTTCTTGTTGGCACTATGATGTCTGCAGTCTATAACACATATAATAATGGTCCTAGTACACTGCGTTATGGCACTCCTGCTTCCATTTCCTGCATTTCAGAGCATTCGTTTTTGTATTTAACATAGAAATATCTGCCGTTTATATAGCTTTTAAGGAGGAGATAGTAGTCAAGTGGTATTTGCTGTTTTAGTTTGTGTAAGAGTCCTTTGTGCTATACGCTGTCGAAGGCTTTTGCAACGTCAAGATATACTGCTACGCAGATTTTTTTGTTATCAATATCAGTATTAATCTTATTTATTAATCGATGTACTTGTTGGATAGTGGAGTGTCGTCGTCTAAAGCCAAACTGGTGCGTCAAGATAGGTTCAAGTCGGTCAAAGAGAATTTTTTCAAAGAGCTTGAAAAGAATTGGTAAGAGGCTTATCGGTCTGTATGAGCTAGCATTTGTAGGGTCCTTGAGCGGCTTTGGTATTGGTATTATTTCTGCTGCTTTCCATACTGAAGGGTAGTGCTTCGTGACGATCACGGCGTTATATATATTTCTAATATATGCGAGAGCATTGTTGGTAGTTCTTTTAATATTTTTCCTGTGATTTGGTCATAAACCGGTGATTTCTTTATGTCAATGTCTGATTTTATCTTATTTTTAATTTCGTTTATTGTCACTCTTTTTATTGTGGCGTTAGGTACTCTGGAGACGTCCGTTATTTCAATTACCTTTTTACCTTTACGTGTATTACCTTTTTGGTTAGTGAATGTTTTCTTAAAATATTCGGAGAGTACTATGGCTTTCTCCACATGAGTTCGGGCCCATTTGTTGTCATCGGTTTTTAGTGGTGATTCGTGTAGCATTGCATTGTTTATTTGTTATGTTGCTTTCCATAGCGAGTAGTTCGTGGTTCTTGTTGCAGTCAAGGATATTATATGTTTTTCAAGTTTTTCTTCCTTATCTTGTTTTAAATATTGTTTTAGCTCTTTCGTAACCTGGTTTAATCTTGTTTTGTCCTCTGACATTTTGCCATAGCTTTCTTACTCTTCTTTTAGTTTTAATTTTGTCATTGTCATTGTCATTTAGATATGCAACCGCACTGTCAATATCACTGGCGATTTTTAATGAAACGCATAAGTCTAAATTAAGCTGTAGTATTTCACGAAATGAGTCCCAGTTAGTTTTATTATTATAGAGTTCCCTGTTTATGGATGTGGGTGTCAGAGTATTTCGATATATGAGGGTAATTGGCGAGTGGTCAGATGATAATTCAAAATCTGATTTAATTGTTAGGTGATCTTGTCTTATATTTTTTATTATGAAGAAATCAATTAAGTCTGGTCGTTTTGCCATGTCTGTTGGCCAGTAGGTTGGATCTCCTGTACTCATGAAAGTACATTTGTTTACTCTTATTGAGTCTAGTAAATGTTTTCCTTTTTTATATGTCAATCTTGAGCCCCAAGTTGAGTTTTTTGCGTTAAAGTCTCCTCCAGCGTTTTCCTAGCGTACGTAGAAAATCCGAATATTCCAATGTGGTATTGTTGTGTTTAGGTGGTATGTTGCGGACAATGATATGTGTCCACTCCCGTCAGATATTTGTACTGTTGTAGCTTGCAGATAGTCTTTTCTGTATTTTTCTAGTTCTATACATTTAATATTGTGGTTCCACCATGAGCTTTGTTGTCAGGATGATTAGTATAGTAGATATTGTAGTTAGGTATTTTTACGAAGCTTTTATCAGTAAAGTGAGTCTCAGATATGAGCATGATGTCAATTTGGTTGTTGTAAATAAAAGATTTCAGCTCCAGTATATGTTGGCCGAGTCCGTTAGCATTCCATAGTGTTATTTTTAGATTATTATTGTCCATTTACTTTTGTCACCAGCATTGTAATGATGCTCATCATGTTAGACATCTGAGTAATAAGTGTTTTCATCATTTGTTTAAGTTCAGAAAGGTCAGTGTTTTGAGGTTGGTCGTTGGTAGTTATTGACGTATTGGTATATGTTAGGTTTGGCCTGATTGAGCTATTTTCTGTGGGGTTTATAATGCTTGTAGTAGTTAGTTGTTCGTTTTCAGTTGTTTGTTCTGATTTTTTTCGTAGTGCTGGGAAGCGATTTATTTTTAGTGTCTTGTAGATCATGTAGCCCTTATAGTTAGCTGTATGCTTTTTACCACATAATGCGCATTTAATATTGTTACTACGCAGGAATTTGGCAGGAATTTGGTTTTATGTGCACCAGCGCATTTAACGCAGACTGGGTTTTTGGTACAGAAATTTTTGGTGTGTCTATATTTTTCTTTTTTGGTGAGGAGGCTCGAAGGATATTTTGCAGTGCAAAAGACTAGTAAATGTGTATATGTCTTTATTGTTTTTGTTTGTCTTAAGTTCTATTGAGAATAAGGACAGTGGTTTTTTGTCCCTGTTTGCAGTATGTTTTGGATATTAGTTACTTCATGCCCTAGTTCGGCCAGTTCGGGTTTAATGTCGTTTATGTCTGTAGAGTAGTGCATGTTTCTCATTATTACCTTAAATCCCCTTTGATCTTTTGGTTTGTATGTGTAGTATTGTGTTTGTTTTTCTTTTAGTAGTTTTATTATTTCAGTATAGTTTATTAACTTCATTACTATTTAACACTTTCATTTGATAGGAACAATTTGAAATTGAGTTTAGGGCTTTTGATAGGTTGTTGATATATTGCACGTTTTGTACATATATTGGTGGTGGCTTTGGAGTTTGTGTTTTTACATTTGGGTTTTCGTTATTTATTCCACTGTCGTTCTCCAGCTCGTCATTTGCGTCGGAGAGCAGTTCGAACCGGTTGGAGGAAGGCGGTTGGCGTTGAGTGTTAGTCGTGTTCGGGAGTGGCTGGCTTAGCCAGTATTCTGTTATTGTTTTTTGGTTTACCTGCTGTGTTTTGGTCTTATGTTTTTTATTTGTGTTGGGTACTTCAGTACCTTTGGTAGGAGAGCTTCGCGATCATTTTGTTATAATTTGTGGACTTGTGTGTTTATTTATCGCAACATGTTCGATCGCAGTTGGTTGTGTCGTGTTTGACGTCGACATGATTGAGGAGAAGGGAGAAAAACTAGATGTAGTTGTTGTTGTTGTGCATGGAGAAGCGAGAGTCGTCACAAAGGTATTTGTTGTTGTGCTTAAGGTAGCAGCTGCGCATAGCGTAGGAGCGATAATGCTTGTTGTTGTATTTATGTTTGCGATGGGCATTGCTCACTCCACGAGAGCGGCTTTACAGTTGCATCGCGAGCAGGTTGCGCGTGTGTTGTTGTTGTTAAGCTGATGCTTGTTTTTGCTGGGTAATTGTTTGTGTTTTTTATGGGCATTGTTTGTTTTATTCTTGATACACTCGCGAGAGAGTGGTGTTTCTCTCTCGGTGGAGAGTGACCCACGGGCATTGTTTGCACTTTTTTGTTTGTTTTTTTTTCTTGTATATGTTATTTGTTTACACTTTTTATTTTATAAATAATATGTAATATGTTTTTTTGGGAGGTCTGTAGCCATAAGCTTTCACAGGGTTTTAGGTTTATTAAGCGTCTATTTCGCAATTTGGTGATTTTATGAGCTTATATATATTAGTTTTTGTAGTAGTAGCATTAGTTATTATATTAGTAGTAATATTTATTTTATTAGTAGAATAATTTATTTTAGTAGTAGTTATAGTAGCATAGATTTAAAATATCGTTCATATATAAATTAAATTGTAAATAATAATTTATAGTAGTATTGTCTCTATTTTAATATATAGGAGGATCGACTGGATGCGGCTTTTGGGGGTGAAAGGCTCGGTTCCTAAATATTTATATGCATGTCAAAATCATTTTTCTTCTTTACTGATTAATAAAAAAAATTAAAGAAAGATTCGGTTTCGGATTCGGCTAAAAAACGGCTTCGTTCGAATAGGATGGGTTAGATGTAGGCTGCGACTAAACATCAAACCTACCCGGTGCTTTAAATGCCTCGACTATGGGCATATGGCAAGGAACTGTCAAAGCAAGACCGATCGATCCAATGCCTGCCTCAAATGCGGAATCGAAGGGCACAAGGCAATGGAATGCAAAAACACGGAGAAATGTATGCTATGCTCTCCGGGCAAAAGTGATCACCCAACAGGCGGACCAAGATGCCCCAAATATAAGATAGCAGTTCAAAAGATGTCTGGAAAACATGGTTAAGTGCATACAAATAAACCTTAATCATTGCGAAGTGGCCCAAGACCTCCTGTCACAAATGGCCATCGAATCGAAAACAGATATCCTCATCATAAGCGAACCCTACAAAATTCCCACGAACATTCACAACTGGGTAAAGGACGGAACGGGAAAAGCGGCTATGTGCACGTGCGCGGGTTTACCACTGGAATATAAACCACAAGACCTGCAGGATGGTTTTGCATATGCGAAAATAAAGGAAATACATTTCTTCAGCTGCTATGCACCACCAAGTCTCAGCATACAAAAATTCCGAGTAAACCTAGACAGACTAGCGCTCGCAGTAAGAGGAAAATCCCCAGCTGTAGTGGCAGGCGATTTCAACGCGTGGGCACTGGAGTGGGGAAGTATAAGAAAGAATCAAAAAGGAGAAGCAGTTCTAGAAACATTTTCCAATCTAAACCTGGTGCTTGTAAACAGCGGAAATAAAAGCACCTACGATAACGGTAGAGGCTCATCAATAATCGACCTGACTTTTATGAGCAGTTCGTTAATTAGACATAGCACATGGAAGGTATCTGACGCATACACAAACAGTGACCACAAAGCAATTATGTTCGAGATACGACAAACAACTACGCATCCTCGACGGCAGGCAGGGAGGAAAGCGCAATCGATTCGATGGAATAATAAGAAACTGGACAATGACATGCTGCACATGTTAGTCGACAATATGGAGCTGATCTCTGGAGAAGCAGAGGAGAAAGCCAACGGTGTGATGCGCTCTATTACAAATATATGTGAAGCATCAATGCCGCGTCAGAAAAATGGAAACCACAGAACCCCGGCGGTATGGTGGAATGAAATCATTGCGAAATTACGTTCTGAGTGCAATGCGCTACGCAGGAAAACACAGCGCTCAAGAGCAAGAAATGGGTATGAACGGCTGTGTGCGGCCTTCAAAGCAAAAAGAAAGGAGCTGCGCAAGGCTATCGCGAAAAGCAAAAGCCAGTATTGGTCAGCTCTTATAGATGAGGTCCAAAAAAAACCCATGGGGAAGCGCGTATAAGATAGTGATGAAGAAAACTAAGGGCAAACCTACCAACACACCTGTCTGCCCTGCCATAATGCGCCAAATCGTGGAGGGACTATTCCCGCAACACAGCCAGTTCATACCACAACCATTAGACGCGCTAGACGAAGAAATCCCACCAGTGACAGAATCAGAGATAAAAAAGAAATCGCAACCAACCTAAAAAGCAAAAAGACGCCAGGCCTAGATGGTATTCCGAACATGGTCCTCAAGACCTCAATGACGAGGAAGCCTCATATTTTTGCCGACCTGTACACCTCCTGCCTCAGAGAAGGAAAGTACCCTGAGCGCTGGAAAAAGCAGAGACTCGTCCTCCTTCCCAAAGGGGATAAACCTCTGAATGAGCCATAATCATATAGACCACTCTGCATGCTCGATACAGCAGGAAAAGTTCTAATTGCCAAAGGCTGGAAGCGGTAACAGAAGGACGGGCTGGACTATCCAATCAACAATTCGGTTTCCGGAAGCATCGCAGTACCACCCATGCCATTTATCAAGTCTGCAATATAGCGGAAAAGGCAATTGAAGGCACAAAATGGTTGGGAGGGAAAAAGCAATACTGTGCGGTAGTAACGCTGGATGTCAAAAATGAGTTCAACTCAGCAAACTGGGAGCTGGTAATTATAGCACTAACCAGGCTAAACGTCCCAAAGTACCTAATAAGAATAATAAATAGCTATTTCGAGAACAGAAAGCTTAAGTACGACACAGAAGATGACCATCAAAGCATACACCGTGAGCGCTGGAGTCCCTCAAGGGTCAGTCCTAGGCCCTATTCTGTGGAATATCATGTATGACGGTGTTTTAAGGATCGATAAACCCGCCGGAGTCAACATCGTTGGGTATGCGGACGACATCGCAATTGTAGTGGTCGCGAAGACGATAGATGCGGTGGCACAAAGCTGTAATACAAGAATACAAGGGTTAAAGAATGGCTACAAGCTGCAAAACTGGACCTGGCGGCGCACAAGACAGAGGCAGTCCTAATCAGTAGCCGCAAGAAAGTTGAAACACTGGATATACGAGTAGGCGGACACACTTTAACGTCCAGCCCATCCATCAGATACCTGGGGGTTCTCCTTGATCATTGGCTATCCTTGAAGGAACACTTGCGTGCGACAAGCGAAAAGGCGGCACGTGTTGGAGCAGCTCTGGCAAGGCTTATGCCAAATATAGGTGGACCAAGGCAGCCAATAAGAACGTTACTCGCCAGTGTTAATACATCCATAATGATGTACGCAGCACCTATATGGGCGAAGGCAACCACGTGCAAAACATATATGAGTGGCCTACACTCGGCCTACAGACTGTCCTCGTTGAGAATTTGCTGCGCATTTCGAACAGTGTCAAGTGATGCTGCTAATGTCATAGCAGCTCGGTTACCCGTAGATATAGCAGCGAGACGAAATGCAGCCCTATTCTACAACCAAGTTAAAGGAAGACCTAACCAAAACAGGATCACCGCTGATGAATGTGCCATCAGGGAATGGCAAGAACGATGGAACTCATCACAAAAAGGAAGATCGACGTACAGGTTAATTCCAAACCTAAAACCATTGATTGAAAGGAAACATGGCGATGTAAACCACCACCTGACACAATTCCTGTCAGGGCATGGATGCTTCCGTGAGTACCTATATAAGTATAAACATGTAAATAACCCATATTGCAGCTTTTGTGAGAATAGCACTGAGAACGCGGAGCATATCCTAGTAGAGTGCGGAAGATTTGATGTGGCCAGAGAAGTATTGCAAGAAAAAATGTCAGAAGTCTTAACCGTCGAGTCCGTCATAAGGTTTATGCTATTATCGGAAGAAAATTGGAATACAGCAGATAATATCATTATGCAAATGATAAAGCGCGCCCGGCGAGACGAGGAAAGGGCTCGAACAACAGAGAACACGTAATTAAAGTGAGCGAAATAATAGAGGGGAGTGATTAGCTCCATCCTGCCCTGTGACGGAATGCCTTAACTGGTAGTACCACAGGGATCATAAACAGGACAGTGTGTGTGTTGAGGAGAGGGTTTAGTACGTCTAAGCACCGCTACCTGATGTAGCGGTGAATCGTGCATGCATTCAGACCGGTCTGTTTGTATCTTTTGAAGATTCCCTCTACCTCGATACGTATTATTAGTTAAAGTTGGCGCTGGTGCTCTGGGCTTAGTAGCGAGGCTGGGGGTGGATGCTTCGCGCAGTGAAATGCCGTCGGCAAAACCAAAATTGTCCGTCCGACAAATCGGCAACTGAAAACGCCAAAACTCGTTCCGCCGCAAAATCGTCACAAATGAAAAGACTGAAATATTCGGGGCAGTAAATATTTTTTTATTACAATATTCTGCGATCTCTCACCTATGTGATATAATATTAACTACGGTCGTTCACCAATGTGAAGCAAACCCGAAAAACTTGATCTCTTCCTGGTGAGATCCAAAAATGATGTATCACCTATGTGATCTAAAAAGTGAGTCGTCTATCACCTATGTGATCTAAAAAGTGACTGATCGTCGGAAAACTTCGGATGAGTTCGTGACCCTTCCACACAATAAAGTGGAGACTTTTCCGACGATTCCTATATGCACCTACACAAAGCCCTAAAACATTGAACAATGTTTATCCACATGTATACAAACATGAATCTAAACCTGACGGCGGTGATTCGATGTTTGGCGTAAACATTTCGCCCAACCTGCAGCATCACTGCAAACGAATTAATTCAATACCTACTTTACATAAAATACATAAAGTTTATAATTCATAATAAGATAGGGCGTGGTACATATAGGTTTGATTTGGTGTCAGATGGGGTGGTTAACCTTGTAATTTCCGGGGTGGTCCAGCTTAATTTGCTGTCAGGGCAACCAGGTGCGGTACCATTCTGGGCATCATTCCTGCCACCGTTTCTTACATGCTCAGGGAAGTTCCATCCTGATGAATGCGCTTGTGTGCTTTGCCCTCAAACCGTCGAGGCTTCTCATTTCGCTCTGGCACTGTCTTGCGCGGGTGTTGTCTCCGAGGGCGCAGCGAAAGCTGATCCAAACGCTCCGTTCTCCTGCGGTCAGCGTGTAAAGAGGGACGAAAGCGATGAGACTCAGTCCCGTGACTGGCGCCATCGTTTCGTCGCACCGAACTAGCAGAAGGATTCACGAGCTCGGTGCATGGAGGGGGGAGAGAAGGTTGCTCTTCCGCGGGACGGTGAGGATCCTCCTCAACGAGCGCTTCGATCTCCAGCCCTTCATCCCCGGTCGATTCTTCCCGGAGAGAACGCCACGATCGCTTCTGGCTCACTGACTCTCCCTCCAAAAGGAAACCGCCCTCGACCCCGTCACCCCGGGGATCACGTGACTCAGGAGATTTTTCCCTGAGTTCACGGAGACTCTCATCGGCCCGCGAAGATTCTAAGTGCCTTATTTCTTCATCCGAATGCCCGTGCAGCATCGAGTGATGTTTGCGGTTGCATCTGAACTTATCAGTGCAACGCTTCAGATGGCAAACACCATGTAGAACATTGCTCGACGGTTGCTGGATTTTCGATAATCCAGTGGTTCTTTTTTCCGCGACCCGAACTCTCGAATCGCGTGTTGGGGAATTCCACTTACGTCAACTGATCCCCGATGGAAAGTCTAGTCGAGCAGGAAGCGAAACTTCTGTGTAGCAAGACATAATGGTTTTGGTGGATGTTTGACACGGTAGAGGGCCTGTGAGAATCCATCCAAAGACCGTGTCTTGGGCTATTAAGTGTTCTACAACTTGATGTCGAACACCGTCCAAAATGATTTGTGGGTACAGATCCCCACCAATCAAGACATCGACTTTTCCACTCTGATGGAAATTCTTGTCGGCTAGATTGAGATTGGGTATTTGATCAACCACGGAGGGATTGATCAAAGTGGTTGGAAGGTTTCCGGTCAACTTCGAGAGAATTAAAGCCGATACGTTAATTCTAAAGTTGAAATCCTTTGGAGAACCTATCACAACCGTGCACCGTTTCGAGACTTGAACGAATACTTTCGCATTCAAGCCCGAGATTTGTGCACTATCTCGAGTGTAGGGGATTTTGAGAACGTTTTGCAGACGTTCTGAAATGAAGGTTCCTTCAGAACCAGGATCTATTAGCGCTCTGGCTTCGTACTCGACTCCATTGTGACAATTAGTCACCATCGCAGTACCCAGAAGCACCTTGGGGGACCCCCGCACGTCACTCTGAACTATTTCAGAGCTATCGGAGGTAGACTGTTGTGGGCTACCTTCAGGGCTGTGTACCTGAGAGGTAGACGGGCGCGAGGTTCCATGTCGACTGGACTCTTCCGAAGTCGACCGAGTGGAAGCATCGCGATGCAAAAGCGAGTGGTGACGTTGTTTACACGTTCCACAATTGAAAGCACTTTTGCAATCTCGAATTTTATGAGAATACGACAAGCAATTCAGGCACAAGTTCAGTCGTCGAACTGTAGCAAACCGTGTTTTTGCTGTCATCTCAAAAAATCTAGGACATGTTCTAATACCGTGTGCATTAGAACAAAGTCTTCAAGATGTCACCTTATTGACATTTGCATAGTGGGAATTTATGCGTCTTGTGTCGAAATTATTGTGAGAAGCCGTAACTTTCACAGACGCCCTTGAAGTTGTGGCACTTCGTATGTCTAAAACTGTTTCCAACGTCTGGAAACGACTCGTCAAGAAATTGTCCATGCCCGCCCACCGTGGGATTTCGGACTTGGAAACAATACTTTGCTCCCACAATGAGAGCGTAGCCTCAGGTAGCCGAGTGGAACATAAATAAACAAATATGGCGTCCCAATTGCTGATATCCATATCATACAATTGAAACGTCGAAATGCAATTATTTATGTCCCGCTGCAGCTTTCTAATGGAACTTCCTGATTCCACCTGGACCACTGGGAGATTAAACAGAACTTTAAGTTGACTGTTTATGAGGATTCTCTTGTTTTCGTATCGGTCAGCAAGATTTTGCCAAGCGGTAGCGAAACCGTCATGTGTGAGAGGCGATTTCTTAACTATGTCTTTCGCCTCTCCAGAAGTCTTCTGGTTTAAATAGTAGAGCTTCTCTACTGGGGTCAACCGCTGATTCGACATATAAATCGCGGTGAACATGTCTCGGAAAGACGGCCAGGACAAATAGTCACCATGAAAAACATCGATATCTACCGGAGGCAGATTGATGCTGTGACTAGACATGGGAAGGGGATCAATTTCCTTTGGTTCGGCAATTGATTGACTAAATTCGTGAATCAATTGATTCATTTTCCCCATGCAACGGACATATGCATCGTAGCAAACACGATACTTAACTTTAAGCGTTGTTAAGTCCATTGCCTCATCGTCGGCTTTGGTTGTGGATCGTCGATGTAAAATCGTTTCATATGACGTCTTGACATCTAGCCACAAAGATTTTAACTCATCCTTTTGAACTTCAAGTGTGAAAGGAGAGTGATCGGACAATGGAGTTGAATCAAATTCAGACTCGAAAACGACAACATTATCGGTAACCCGAATGAAAGTCTCATATGAGGACATATTTAACTTGGGTTAGTACTAAAAACACGGACCAAACAAAAATCTTTAAATTTGTATTTAAAAAACAACAAAAATATCGCACACAAAAACAAAATTTTCTTCTGAGTGATCCCCAAATCACTCAGGCCAACACGAAAATATATAAAAATATAATATAATTAAAAATATAATTTAATATATTACAAATATATTATATTAAATTAAGGCGACTTTGTTGTTGTTGTTGTTGTGCGTGCCTCTGGCGACGCGTAGACTCTCGTTGTCTTCTATTCTGTTGTGCCCGTGAGACAGACAGAGATAGAAGACGAAATTGGAGAGATCGTTTCGTGAGTGTGCGGATGGCTTGCACTATGCTTAGTGCGTAAGAAGGGAACGAGTGTCGTTGTAACTCGTTGCACTGTTTGTTTGAAGCGATCGAATATCGAGCAGTTTTACAGTGGGGCTTTTGTTTTCTCGCACAATTTGTATGCTTATGTTGGATTTTCAATTTTCCAAAATAAACACAGCAAATTGTCAAGATCGCGAGGAAAACTTAAATAACCACTATTGGTTATGAACCGCTAACCAGTTGGACAGTAAAATTTGGTCTCTATGACCCACTGTGCACAACTGTTGAAAAAGAGGAAAGATGTGTGTGACTATTCACACACTCTTTTGGCGCACTTTTTCGACTCAAACGTTTTGAGTTGCGGCGAATTGACAATTTTCGCGGAGAGTTCGGGTTCAAGTTTGCGAATTTGAATAAACAAATATTTTATTATTATTTTTAAAAACGCGAGATGGGACACCAAATCAAACTATATATGTTCCACGCACCTTTTTTTGCTGATGGCTCTGGAACTGATGACTGGTGTGACAGCGAAGATCCGGCTCGAAGGACCAAAATGTAGAGCGCGCTGGCCACTTAATAATTAAAGTTGGCGCTGGTGCTCTGGGCTTAGTAGCGGGGCTGGGGGGTGGATGCTTCGCGCAGTGAAATGCCGTCGGCAAAACCAAAATTGTCCGTCCGGCAAATCGGCAACTGAAAACGCAGCCAAAACTCGTTCCGCAGCAAAATCGTCACAAATGAAAACACTGAAATATGTTTGGGGCAGTAAATATTCTTTTATTACAATATTCTGCGATCTCTCACCTATGTGATATAATATTAACTACGGTCGTTCACCAATGTGAAGCAAACCCGAAAAACTTGATCTCTTCCTGGTGAGATCCAAAAATGATGTATCACCTATGTGATCTAAAAAGTGAGTCGTCTATCACCTATGTGATCTAAAAAGTGACTGATCGTCGGAAAACTTCGGATGAGTTCGTGACCCTTCCACACAATAAAGTGGAGACTTTTCCGACGATTCCTATATGCACCTACACAAAGCCCTAAAACATTGAACAATGTTTGTCAACATGTAGACAAACATGAATCTAAACCTGACGGCGGTGATTCGATGTTTGGCGTAAACTATTATCAAAGAAAAAAAAAATATTAAAACAATGACGCTTGGTGTTTATTTTTAATCACCTTTGGCTTCTCGTCATTTAAAAAATAACTTTGGTTGGTCACAAGAAAAAACGCTGCTAGATTTTTTTAGCGATTGGCCTAAGTCTCCTAGTTGCTCGTTTAGTACTTTGAAGGCTTTAGAATTACGCAGTAGAGGGTTTTCTTATGACCAGAGATTTGTGTCAATTTCATACGATAAAATGGCAATAAAATTGCATTTGCAATATGATCGCAAAAAAGATTATATTGTAGGATTAGAAGATTTCGGAAATGAAACAAACATCTAGAACAGCAAGTATTGTGATGATTTTCATGGTTAAAGGCATTGGTGAGAAGTTTGCTTATTTCTTATTTTGCACAAATCTTGCAGAGCAGAGGTTATAAAGAAATATGTTTATGAAGCAATCAGGTTGAAAGCATTAACTTATATCCTTGCCATTTTGTTTGCGACAAAGGTCCCAATTTCCTTAGTCTTGCTAGAATATTGGGTGTTAATGTAGAACACCCTTTCTTTATGGTTAATGGTCAGAAAATTTCTTTCTTTCACGACTCTCCCCACTTGATTAAAAGTGTTCGTAATCGTTTGGAGAATTCGAAATATGTTATTACTTTTAATAACGAAAAAGTTAGCTGAAATAATATCATGTACTTTTATGATATCGATTCCAAACTGCCAATCCGTTGTGCACCAAAGCTTGCAAACGTTCATATGATACCGATATGTTTTTATAAAAGGTTCTATATGCTACTCATGTTTAAAGTTATACGGTTGCCTCTGGATCGATCACAATCACCTACGACACAAAATACAGTGCAATATATATTGTTCTTTTTGAATTGTTTAATATATTCAATAGAATTAGTACTAAAGCTAAATGTCATTCAAAGGAAGTGTATTTTGCTTCTTCAAAGGAAATGTATGTTGCTTCTCCATAACAAATAGAGTTTTTACGCAAAGCAACAAATATTTTGAAGTCAATAAAAATTGAAGGCGTAAATAGTTCGAACCATTTTTCATTCATTAAAGGATGGCTTTTAAATATTAGTAGTCTCTCCCGATTTTGTCGATTTCTCTCAAATAAAGGTTTACTTTACTTGATGACGAGAAGACTATGTCAAGATGATTTAATAATTTAATGAATACCTTCTCGTATGTGTGCGATTGGTACTTTTTAAAGTTCTTAAAAAGTATGCATTTTATACATAGTTGCCTACAACCTCTCCCTATTTCGAAGATGTTGTTTCAAAAAATTTTGTATGTAACACACCTTTAAAAACTTTTTGTTTAGAATTTTTTTGTTTTGTTTTTTTTTTTCATGTTTGTGAAAATTACATTAAGAATAACTGCAACTCATTTCTTTATGCTAAAAATAGTGGTATCGTAGAATATTTATACCAAAATAGACAGGCTTTGCCAAATGTTTATTTTAAAATCGTCAGAAACAGTTAAATAGTCAATGTTTTTCTAATCACATTAGATATGTTCAAGATTTTACAGCCTCAAAAAATCACTATCCATAATTAAACTAACTATAAATAAAAATATATTAATAGCGTTAATAGATACGGGTTCGACCTCATCTCTTCTGGATAAAAATAAATTACCAAATTATAAATGATTGCTACTTCAAAATAGTGTATTATTGAAATCTCTTAATAGTAAAACTTATATTAATTATGAAATAGTAACAGAATTGCCATTAGAATTTAGAGAAGAAAATGCAACTATGACGTGGAAATTGACAAATTTCACAAACAAATAATTTGATGCCATAATTGAACAGAACATTTTAAGACATCTAAAAGCATTAATAGATATGAAAAAAGAAACTATTACTATTATTAACAATGAAATAAAATTTTTAAACTCAGCACCGTATTTATATAATGAAATTTATCAATTAGAATTAGAGAACTTAAATATCGAAGAACAGAAATTTGTAAGAGAAATTTTGAATTAATTTAACCATTTAATTTATACAGAGGGTCAACTACTAACGAATACACATACAGATATTATACAGATATCCACAAGTCCATACAAAAGAAATATGCAAGCAAATAGAAAATATGTTGAAACAAGGTTATAACAACCCATTGTGGATCATGCCCAAAAGACGGACGTTACTGGAGAACAGCAGTGGAGAATTGTGATCGATTATAGAGCTCTAAATAACATAACTATAGACGATAAATTTCCGATTCTAAATATTGAGAATCTCTTAGATAAGCTAAAATGTGCTCAATATTTACTACAATTGACTTAGTGAAAGACTTTCACCAGATTCTGGTTAGTAGTGATGGGCACTATCGAGTGATTTTGACTATCGATAGTTTACTATCGAATAATTTCAACTATCGAACGATTCGTTCAAATAATTCATTCATTCAAAAAATAGTAATTAGTGGTCAGAGCTATCGAGTGATTTTTGCTTTGAATGAATCGTTCGAACGAATTCGTTCAATCGAATCGTTCGAACGAATTCATTCGAGCGAATTCGTTCGAATAATTTATTCGCTCAAATGAAATCGTTCTAACGAATTCATTCATTCATTTGAATGAAAATAGTAACTAGTGTTCAGAGCTATCAAGTGATTTTAACATTGCATGAATAGTTCGATTAGGCAAGAAGACCATTTGAAAACAGCATTTTCAACACCCTGCCCTTCGGTTTAAAGAATGCTCCATCCACATTTCAAAGGCTTATCAATTGTGTTTTAAAAGAATTAATAAACAAAATCTTTGTCGTTTACTTGGACTTATTTTGATATTTTCTACAAGTTTTCAACAATATAGAATATTGTTAATACGGTTTTAAGGAAATTAGAAGAGACGAATCTTCGCATTCAAATTAATAAATGTACTTTTTTCTCAAAAGATACTTTATATTTAGGGCATATATTAACTCCTGAAGGTGTTCAGCCAAACCCTTCAAAAGTTGATCAGATTTTGAAGCTCCAACTGCCTAAGCCAGTTAAAGAAATCAAATAAGTATGACTGGGTATTAAAGAAAATGATATGATACGTTATTTGAAAAAAGATGTGAAGCTAAATATTAACGATCCAAATTATATGCTCGCATTTGAGAAATTGAAAATAATTTTGACACAGGAACCGGTAGTAAAGTATCCAAATTTCAACAAGTAGTTCGAACTCGTTACAGATGCCAGTTTAAACTCAATTGGAAAATTTATGCGCGTAAAACTTTAAATGACCACGAGAAAAATTATTCAGTTACAGAAAAAGAGCTCTTAGCCGTTGTTTGGGCAACTAATTATTATAGACCATATTTATAGGGAACAAAATTGAAATTCTTTCTGATCAAACATACGATGGCTAGACTTTATAGATTACTAATAAAGCTTAGCGAATTCAATTTCACTATAAATTACATCAAGGGTAAAGAAAACCAAGTGGCAGATTTTTTGAGCAGAAGTAATTCCGATACAAATTTTCGAACACAAATAATTTTGACAGAAAACAAACAAAAAACGAAATCTAATACATAACAACAAGAAGATATACAGACCTATAGGGGATTCCGACGGAAATATTTTACCTCCGCAACTTTTTCTACCCGTGAAAGAAAACCTACGAATGAATATCCATCGGAATATCCATCGGAATGAGTTTCTCCCGGAATGAAAAATCTCAATTCGAAGTTATGTTCGAATCGCAGTCACTGTCGTATTGTTGTCAAACAATTAATTCAAATCAGATTTTATTTTGAACAAAAATTGAATTAAACGGGAATACGAATGATTACCGTACGTTATTGATGTTTAAGATATGTTTATCGGCGTCCACGTGCAGTCTTTTGGTGATCCTGTTCGCTGAGAAGAAAATCGGAACTCAAACTACTCAGTGATCCCCTGTGTTCATCGCATTGGAGCAGAAGAAGATGAGCGGAAACTCTTTCTTCAACTCTTCAACGAGTTCTTGGAAATGATTATGACCCTAAGTTTCTTCCAGTTACATCGAAAGCAAGCGCGATTAAAACGAAGATTGTAGATATACACAGGTCGTGTTCCTTACATTGATTAGCAGAAGTTGCGTCAGCACCCTCCTTTAGTTTCAATGTCTTTTTAAACTCCCTAAGATTTATATTACGGCCAGTAGTTGTTGGTCTTTCCACGTTGAATGTGATGATCTTCACACTCTGCTTTAACTGAGTCCACAGCCACTGTAATAGTCCCAATAACAGTGGTCAGTTCAGGGCTCTCCACGTTCAGGTTATATGTGGATACAGAATATGAGATTGAGGAGAATAACTAGGGACTGTCGGGCATTTTTCCTGAGATTACCCTACAGAGTAGTATTTAGGCGGATAAGGTGTGAGGTTTCAGTCCTATAATATACTCCTCAGTTCTAATATAGACTACTCGGAAAAGTCATTTCAGTTGGAGTATAAATACGTTCTCTGAGAAGCGTCTTGTGCATTGATTCTAATTATGTTGTTGCTTTATTATTTGGGCAGATAAGGTGTGAGGTTTCAGTCCTATAATATACTCATCAGTTCTAATACAGACTACTCGGAAAAGTCATTTCATTTGGAGTATAAATGCGTTCTCTGAGAAGCGTCTTGCGCATTGATTCTAATTATGTTGTTGCTTTATTAACCCCCATTTTTATTTTTCCTCTAAAATTTCGTAAAAAATCGTCACTGAAATCGGGGAAAAATTATCAAAAATTTCCACCGGAATAATTTTTATATATTTTTTCCACTTTCGAACATTGTTCACAATACCTAGTTCGGGAAAGGGAAAAAAGTTCGGGGTTAATTTTCATTCACGATTGGGCTGATATATTTGCTCTACAGATTTGGAAAATAGGTTAGAAAATATTTTAATGCGGAATATAAATAAAGGAAAATAAATAAATAAAGCAATATAAAATTTTATAGATGTTCGTATCATGCAATAGACGTTCAAACAGAAGAAGGAGCATACAAATACATTCACAATTATCATAAAAATGTAACTGGACACACAGGAATAATGGAAAATTTTGAAGGACTTAAGCGGATAATTTATGTTACAAATTTGAAAACTAGAATCCAAAAATATATTAATAACTGTGCTGTTTGTGGTAAAACCAAATATGATCGAAATCCAATCAGACAACATTATCAACAGATACATCAACTGATACAAAACAGATTGTTCATATTGATATTTACACTAATTCAAAAGGGAATTTTCTAACATTTATTGAGCAGTTCTCTAAATTTGGTACCGCATATTATCTAGAAGATAAAACTAATCAAACAATTAATGAGAAATTTAGATTATATAAATCACAACGAGGACATTTTTCAAAATTGATAAGCGATAATGAATTTAAATGTAAAAATATAAGAGTATTTACGAAGCGAATACATTCAATTACATTGGTAAAACCAAACAATCACACAGGTAATGCAGACATAAGGGGTATTCAGACTGTGTCTCGTAGACTCGTAGGAGCGTAGAATACGTGCAAATTGTTTTTCTAATTTTGAACTGTCAAACTTCTACGATTCGACGCTCCTACGCTAGTTGTACCTCTCGTAGATCGCGTAGAATCAATTTTATAAATGTAGCCAACCTTTGCAGTGAAAACAAAACATAAATATTTTTGCAAAAAAAGTGAAATATTTATGAATAAAACGACTAGTAATAGTATATACAAATATTTTAAAATATTATAATCAAGAATTCCATTATTGATTTCGAGTTTCTGTGAATAAAGTGTCCGATTGTACTATTTTTGGACCGCAAAATTTCAATTCATTTGAGACAAAACAATGCAGTGGCAACATTCTTCATTCAATTATATACCATGTTTATACGTCCCCTTAATGCGCATTGACTCAATTTGGTTACGTTCAATACGGTTTCAACTGAAACGTTTATACACATCATGACAACCGTATTGACCTAATTCGGTTTGAAAACCGTTTTTAAATTTGTTGACAATTGATTGACATATAAAATTTGTTTACAAATATCAGTTTGTTTTTGCTTGAGTCTTAAATTATAAAATTCATTCATATTCACATAAGCGCGAGATAGAGTGCTGCTGTGCAACCGGTGGAGCCGGTTCAGCACTAGACTCAGTCCAGTCACTCCCAGGTCTCTCGAAGAGACCAGGGGAGCAAGGGAGAGAGCTAAGGATTTTGCGAAGAAAAATTTTTAAATCTACTCCGCCACTACGATTGAAGTATAATGTACTACGATTTTTTGAAAATAATTCTTAGTGGAATTTCCTCATGTGATGGTCTATTTCATATCAACAGCGGAACAGCGCACCGACGACTTCTGTTGCATTGCAGTATTTGATGACTTCAGCTCTGGCCACATTCGTGGTTGTAATTCTACTTTTGAGAATGCCTGAAGCAACTGTTCCTTCGTTGAGTAGTATTGGCTGGAGGCTTACTCTTTCAGCTGATTATCCGGAATTCCCTCAAAGATGTAATGTCGTGTTCATCTTCATTAATTTGCACTTCGTTTGCCAACATAATTTTTGCTTCAGACTTCCGTCGTAGTAACAACTTGTTCTCTCTTGAACCAAAGAATGATTTTATTTGATGAAGCAAGTTGTCCACGCTTTCAATTACATAATTGGGCTTAAAATACAACCAGGCTTTGGCTTTAAGCTTACTTATGAGGAACGCATGCAACATCGCCTCATCAATGTTGTATACATAGCGAACACTTTTCGGCTCCGTTATCAGCTCCTCTATCATCGTTTCTATAATTATTTTCGTCACCGCTATGCAATTCTGCAACTCCGTCACTGTCCGCTTGCTCCAGTTCGTTTTTGTGCCGCTTGAAGACAAAGCAAGCTTTTGCAACTATTGCGGTAACTACGGTACTGTGGGCTGATTTGATGCAACTTGACTGTTCATTTTGGTTGTTCTCTCTATTTCGTTACACTGTTTTTCAAGTTTTCTGCAATGTCTTTCAATTTTTCTAATTTTATCAATTATATAACTTAACGCAAAAATATCTCTCCCACCATTTGGGAGAAAATTGAGGTCAAAGTTCAAAATTGGTGCCGCCCCTAAATTCACAAATGTTATCCAATCTGGAACATATGGATATCAAAAGAAAGGTAATTGAATTCTCTATAAAACTATTAAACATTAAACTTTAAACAAAAAAGTTAACAAAACCAAAATATTATATATTATTTTATTTCATATTATTTTTTTTTTTTTAATATTAGAATTAGTTTAGTCTTGAAGCATGCGAATAAATGAAATTGTCGAGAGAAAAGTCTCTCGCATGTTCTCCGGCCCGATATAACCATGAGCCATATGAGATATCATGGCAAGAAACTTGTACAGACGATATCACATGAGCACCGAATAACAGGTAAACCGAATGACCAACTGTAGGACAACTTGACCGGACATTAAATTACAAACTGGAGCTAGAAGCAAATAGTACAGGATTTGGACGTCGCCAAGACGAACACTCGGTTGGAATGGCCACTGAAACCCAGACCCTAAAAAAATGGGTGAAATTACAAACAAATTTAAAATTGCACTGTTCGCAGCTTGATGGCCTTCTTTTCAATTTATTTATCAAAAATAAAAATCTGTTTTGGGAAATTTCGTTAAATCTATAAAATCCCGGTTAAATTCGGAAAATTATAAAATTTTTTCATATTGAATATTATATGTGTTCGCACGCTTTTTGAACTAAAAAAGTTTTGTCGACACGACGTAAGTTTTAAAATCGGATAGAAAACTGTTTGCAGTCATTTTCACACGCTTTCAGTGCTGTCCACACGATGCCACACTATTTGTTGCCAGCGTTGTTTAGATTTGTAGATTGGTAGATTTTTTTTCTTAAAAACTATTTTGGTAGAAAGGTATTTTTATTTTTTTTTATTTTGGTAACTTTTTTACAGCCTTATTGGTAATAATGAAACGAACACGAAACTAGATGAAATATCATTAAACACAAATTTGAACAAATTTCGATTAGTAGAGTCACTTATAGTCACTGAGTGGCTTTTTCAATTGAGTTTCTTTACATTTTGTATGAAAAATGGAATTAGTAATAACTCGAAATGACTGGTAGTAAAATGAAATGAATGGTAATAAATGAAATGCTTTGAAAAATGAATAAATTTCATTCAAATTCATTCATAATAGCATGTTCACACGTAGCTGATTTTCGGTCCAAAATCGATTTTCGACGAAAATCAGAATGCAACCGTGGTTTTTGTTGAAAATATTACTATTTAGTACCCTGATGTCATATTCATTCCAACACAATGAAGAAGTCGACAACAACGTGTGTAGAATACACACCAATACAAAGGAAAAAAATACCGCGAAACGAAAATCTGACGTATGAAAATCTTTTTTGCCGTGTGAACGGCATTTTTGAAAATCTGATTTTCAGCCGAAAATTTGGCTTGTGTGAACGCACTATAACACATAAACATAACACCCATATTTCATTTGGAATAACTGCACATTGTTGTCGGCATTCCAGTATTGAGTTTTTTAGAAAATGTTCGTTACAAATGTCCGGTACACGAATAAGTGAAGTTGCGTACTGTTTTGGGTCAAAGTGGAGTGAAACACTTCAATTGAAGTGACAGAGGCCGAAATTATTGCAAATTGTAGAAGACATTTTTTTTTAACTAGTAGTCTTTGAAAAAAGAGAACATTACTAGGGTTGCCGAGACACAAAAGTACACAAAAATTCACAAGTATAATTTTGAGATCGCATGGCAACTCTTTATTGATGTGATTGCACAAATGCGGATTTTTGATAGTGGCGTTTCGTTTCGGGCTCTCATTATTCTCAATCAGGCCGTAACCCTAATGGGGTTAGGTGTTTCTTGTTTACATTTTTCACAGGGTCTAAAAATGTTTATTGCTTGAAAAATTTATAGCAAATAAATTTAGACACGATGAACACACTAAAAACTCAATTTTGTCCTAACTCGAGTTAGGCGGTTATGGTTTGTAGTCATAAGTATATGTATTGAAGTGAAAGTTTTTATTTACAAAATGGGTATATAATATATTCTTTATACCCTTATAGTGCGATAACACGAGCCAAATTTTCGGCTGGAAATTAGATTTTCAAAAAGCCGTTCCCACGACAAAATCGATTTTCATATGTCAGATTTTCGTTTGGCGGTATTTTGTTTCCTTTGTATTGGTGTGTATTCTACACACGTTGTTGTCGACAAAGATTAAAAGATTGGAAACTCTTGTCAGATGTCAAATCCTCGGCTCTTTTTTATGAGATTTCGTTCAGACGTATTGTGTCCATGAGTACACCTAAATAATGTCAATTTTATAAGGCTACCATATCTTGTAATTAAGAATGTGGATATTTTATTCAGTTATTGGGCATTTTTTCTTTTTTTGATGGTTTATTGAATAAAAGTAAAATTATATATATTTCCAAATATATTGTTAATATTAAAATTCTATCATTAAAATTAATATTTTGATTTGCAAATTCAATATAACTGATATAATAATTGTACCAGCAAGAGACGAATTATTTCAAAAATGTATAAAAACTGCAAGTATAATAGTTTATGAGTATTAAATTCACAAAACATAACTATAGATTTATTTTTTTCCACATATTTTCTTATAAAAAATTCCCATAACAAATGAGAATTCAGAGATGGGGAAATCCAATTTCCTCACAGTGGCATCACAAAAACAATGCGTGGTGAAAAAAATTACAGCTGTTTGAAGTAAATTATTTCATTTTCAGAAATGAAATTTCTCGAAAAATACCAATTTTTAAATTAGATTTTTGGGGCTAAAAGACCATAGTTAACAAAAGTTAAAATCTAAAACTTAATACGAAAATGTGTTTTAGGGAAGACATGGAATATATTGCAGTAAACTTCCTTATTACTAATATTTCAAATTCAAGTTTCTTTTGAATATGAAGAAGAAGAATAAGAGTCAAAACAAAAACGACAGTTGTCGGCAAGGGGTCTACTTGAGGTGAATATAGGGTCTACTAGAGTTGAATATGGGGTCTACTAGAGTTGAATATAGGGTCTACTAGGGTTGAGTTTCTGTTTTGTCTGCCGTGAATTGTTGGTATGTCACACACACCATCAGACAATTTCACAACCACATTGATGCGAAATTTCGAGTTTCCAATCTTATAATCTTTGGTTGTCGACTTCTTCATTGTATTGGAATGAATATGACATCAGGGTAAAGGATTTTTGTGAAATAGTACTATTTTCAACAAAAACCACGGTTGGAAACCGAAAATTTCTTGATATTCGATGAAAATCAGCCGAAAATGCGCATTTTCGGTTCGGTTTGAACATAGTATATGTCTGTTTGTTGCTCATAGTAAGCATAGCAGCACAAGTTGCAACACGCGGAACAACTGACGTCGCGCGACTTTGCACTACAACTACATTCATTCAGTCAGTCAAGATACAATTGAGAGGCCAGTAAGTGGTGACTTGATGTCACAGATTACCAGATATGAAACTTCTGACATTTGAGGCTAAACGTCAAAAAAAATCTCTTTTTTATGCGATTGGTGAATACACAGATTGTGTACGTGAGTTCACCTCTCAAACATCAAATTTAGTGCAATGCCATATCTTTTGTCGATAAATGTGGGTATTTTAATACATTATTTGGAATTTTGTTCACTTTCTCTGCCATACTAAAAGTGCACAAGTATAAGTGGAACGAAACTAAATCATAAGTCTGAAATGCTTTAAAAAACGTGGGGGCCGTGGTTTAGTTTCTAAACGCGTAGATTGCAAGTCACCGGTCTCGGGTTCAAAGTTTCTCGGGCGTTGTAAAGGCAATTTGTATTTATTTTGAAAATTGAAATATATTTCTCATTTAGAAGTGAAACATTTTCTATGATCTCTTAGATTCCAAGAAATCCGAAACATTTAGAGGTGAATTATTTGTAACAAAGTGGCATCGCTAAAAGTCAACTTTTGGTGAAACAAATCAGCTGTTTTTCATCTCAATTAGATTTATCAAACATGAAAATTTGAGATAATAACAGAAATGTAATTTGTGATTATGTTGTTTTGGGAAACCAAAACTGTTTGAAAATGAAATTATGGATTATGAGCACTGTAAAGATTACTTATATTGCCTTAAGGCTCTCATAGGTAAAGGAATTACGATTTTCAAAACATAATTATTTTCACATAATTTCGGAAGAAGAAGAAGAGATGCAATTTTTTGAGCGGGAAGGTGAATAAAGGCATTGAGGTGATTTTTGGGAGGGGTTTATGATAGTTCCAAAAACGACCACCGGCGCTTTAAGGGGTTCATGATAGTTCCAAAAACTACCACTGGCGCTATTTTCATGATTTTTACACACACCATCAAACCATTTTAACAACCACATACAAGTGGTATTTCTAGTTTCATATCTGGTAATCTGTGCTTGATGTTCCGTGAAATTTAATTGAAAGATGCGGTTGGCAATGCCGTGTATAAAAGAGTTGCCATATACAAAATTTGAAATGTAAAAAAAAATCGCTTTTGGTAATACCACAAAATTTTTTAATAGAAACTCAACTTTTTTTGAATATTAAAATGTATTCAATTTTTCGTCTTAAATTTACCATATAGAGCAAATGTGGTACAGGCGACTAATGTGCTACAGGAAATTACTTTGAAACTAAAAGTCCGTCAGATGCGTCAAATGAGTTCACGTGTGACTCGTCACGTAAAAATGATTGTTTCGTATGATGGAATCCGTGAACGAGCAAATTTCATTCGAGATCGAGTAATTCACTATTGTGTATGGACTAAACAGATCCGAGTTTGCCATCGTAATTCCGTATGACGTCTTCCGTGAACGGATGGTAAGGTTTTGTTCGAAATTCATCCGTTCACAAATTAGCTATCGTATGAGTACAAATTGAAACTAATTGATGTATTTTTTCTTGTGCGAGATAAGAATTATGATAAACAAGGGTTGATGTAGAGTCTGAGAAGGGATACAAAGGATACTGCAATATAAAAATTCAATTCAATTCAAAAATTCAAATTCAATGCTTGAAATCGCTAACAAGGATTCGTTCTAGAGGATGAGTGGAGGCATTGGGGCGACAACAGCAGCGACAACTTTTAAAATGGGAACAGCTATATACATGGGTTCCCAAAAATTCATAGCTATCTACAACATCAGTCGCCAATTAACCGTCTGCATCATCGGTACTCCACAAATCGTTTGATGCGTCTCTATCATCACCAGTTGAATAGTCGTCTGCAACATTTATTATAAGATGGGAACAATTTTACTTTAGACACCCCCTTCCAAAAAAAAAAATTCAAAAATACCCCCAAGAAGCATTAAATTTGCACCTGCGAACCCCAAAATATTAAGGTGCGGTCTCACCTGGTTTGGCGGGGGGAGGGGGAAATGTGAAAATTGGAGCACCTAGCAATTCCACAAATTTTACCCGATCTGGACCATATGGGTATCAAATTAAAGGTATTTGAATTATCTATTAAACTGCATTTAAAGTTTTTTAAAAAAAGTTTTTATTAAAAAAATAATTTTAAAAAAATTAAAAAAACAACTATTTTTTTTATGTTTAATAATTTTTTTCTTTTTAAAATGTGTTATTAACCATATGTTTTATATACATTAAATCCCATTATATAAAGTAAATCCCACGCGCAGAGGGACTTGGACCCCGAAAGTACTGTGGCCCGCGTAGCCGGTGTTGGACATACTGTAGGATGTAAATCCCAAGCGCGGCCTAAGGTCGCCACGCGCAGAGGGACTTGAACCCCGAAAGTACTGTGGCCCGCGTAGCCGGTGTTGGACATACTGTAGGATGTAAATCCCAAGCGCGGCCGAAGGCTGCCACGCGCAGAGGGACTTGGACCAAAAATTGAATACATTCATTCATATTCTCATAAAACATCATGCATTTTGGAAAAAAACTATTTGTTGTCTAAATAATTATGTTACAGTGTCCGAAAAGAAGAAACATGAGAAACCTCTAAAGCAATTAAACAATTATGTCAATATGTTGCAATACATTTTCTTTCGAATGAAAGGGATTTTTTTATATATAGTTGGATCCAATTTTGAATAAAATGAATGTAATACAATGTATACAAAATGTAAATAAATTCAATTGAAAAAGCCACTCAGTGACTTGGGGTGATTCTACAAATCGAAATTTATTCAACGAAACGTGTTTAATGATATTTCGTCTATTTTCTTGATCGTTTCGTTATTACCAATCAGTCTGTTAAAATCCATTTCCGCTAATAAAAACACTGCAACGATGTTAATAATAACCAATTATAAATATAACAATATAAAAAACAGAAATAGTAAATTTAAGAAAGTGTAATCGTGACATCGGAAACATTAATAATTTTGACAGTTCTACAGATCGCCATGCCATGTCAAGCTTACAGTAATCATTTATACAGAAATTGGCTTTAACAGGTTCTTTGTCACGAAACGTCAAATCACCACTAACTGGCTATTGAGGAATACGGCAAAAATGAAAAGCTGTTTATGTTTGTCAGTTTATGTTTTGTTTGTGAATCCGCATGAGAAAATATTGCAAAGTTTAAAAATAAATTAATAATTTGTAAAGTTAAAATAAAAAATGAATTTGGAAAATATTTTGTGGTTCATGGTTTTATTAATTTTGCTACCTCGAGCAAAATCACGGTTAGATATTTTAATAAGAGGTCGAAGGTTAGACTTCTATATAAAACCCGAGATATTGACATACGGTGAACCACGAACAATTCAAGACTACCGTTGGAATGTCGACGGTGGTTTTTGATGCTGACAACCGGAGGAAGTCCATCTTAGCAAAATACAGAATGTTTCTAACTATTGTGTAATTTGATTGTTTATTTGTTTTTGTTTTTTTTTACTGAAATTCCAACAATTTAAAATTTTTGGCTCCTGGGGACTCAACTCACTACTTGTCACTGTCATTTAAAATGGAAGCATGTACAGTGCGAGTAGTGATACGTGAAACGTGCCGATATAACTTGGGCTTCCGAACATGAATGAGTGGCGCAGAATTGTGATGGACTATCAAAGTCTGTGGAACATCCCTAATTATAATTATATCAAAATCGTATGTTCCAACCATTGCACTATGGTCCCAAACACCCATCTAGCTAGCATTTCATTTTTTGAAGTTTTATTATTCTTACGAAGGAAAAAGTCCAATGCTACCGACTGCATACTTTGTTTTTATTTAAAATTATGTGCTATCATGTTTTCAACACTTAAACTTAACATTTTTGAAAAATTTTAAGTTTAGTTTTCGCGAGATCAAACATTTTCAAATTTGAATTTTTGATATTTCATATAACAAGATATTTTAAAAAAGAATCCAATATGGAAATAAACACTAAAGGTAATTTGTTGTTGTTTTTTTTATAAATTGGCGTCAAAATTTGTGTAGAGGTGCAAAAAATTGGTTGCCTTCGGTTGCCATAATTCTTTTACGAATCGTCCATACATTCAATTTAGAGTTAAAATCCAAAAATTCATGTTGCGATATTTAGCGATTCTTGAATTATTTCAAATTTTCAACGACAACTTTGATGCGCCATTTGATAAATTGTTCAATTTTTATTTAGGAACATAAAGTAAAAAAAATATTAAGCAAAACGCTATTTGCCAAAATATATTAAATAATATCATTAAATGTAATATTTCCGATACATTTTAGTATACTGAAAGAGGAAAAAACACTTAAATAAGAATCTTTTAATAGTTTTTTTCGGATCCAAATGGTTTGCTGGGTACCATAGTACAACAGGTAAATTACTTTTTAGTAAATGTGCCACGCCCTTTATCTGATCTAGCCTATATTTTATCTAAACTTTACTGTTTAAGGCATACATGGTGTGAAATGAGATCCTTCGGATAATGCGTTCAATATTTTAAGAAGATTTACGTATGTGAACAAATTAAAGTATTTGTTTGATTTGTTTTTAAGTTAATAATATATTTTAACATATTAACAGTTATTTAATTTTAATAAATTTCTTATTCTTAAATCAATTTCTTAATTTTTAAATTCTGTTTTTATTAAAGTGGTTGTATCACCAAAGAAGCGCTATGTGTTTTCATAAATTAAATTTTGGAGACTAAAATTAAAATTTTTCCAAAAATTTTTGAAGCACATACAAATGAATAATCGAAATTAAAGGAATACCACAAAAAAAATATGGCTTAGAAAATGACAGTATAACTATAATTTATTCTAATTCGAATATTTCAACTTAAAAGGAAAGACATTTCTCATGTTTATATTATAGTGGTGGGCGTGGCAGAGGTCAGATCACGCCCACTTTTTCAGAGACCGTTTTTATGTATCTTAGCAACACACATACGAAATTTCAAAACGATTACTCAACTATTAGATTTTATGCCAGCTAGATGGGTGTTTGGGACCATAGTGGATTGTTTAGATCATTGTTTTATAATTTTAAAGGTACAAATATTCATATTACGATTTAAAAATGTATTTATATTGTATTGTATTGTATAAAATCGGGGATTATCGAATCAGACATTTATAATGTCCCTTTTCGTCCCCTTAGCGAGAGTCTATTTTGCCTCCAGATTCGAGAAATCTCTCGTCTCCTCACTCATGATAGAATCTCGCATCCTATCCTATTTTCAAAGTTGGCTTCCTAGAATGGCAAGACGCTTGCTTACTGTTATAAAGAAATCTGTAAGAACGAGAATTAGGAAGTCTACAAATATAAGTAAAGATGAACACGACTGTCTTCAACGATGGTTTGTAACAGAGAGAGCTTTATTCAGAATTCAAGTTTGACAATTGCATTTGTAGCTGTGTTTAAAAATAATGCACATTAGGTGCGTTCATAAATATTGTTCTATTTCAACACCTTCCCTGAACAATCATTTCCTTTAACCTTAACAAATCCAATTAAAATATATGAATGCAGAATAAAGTTGTAATCAATAAATACATTTTCATTTCATAAATTACATGAGTACTAAAACTCTACTTTAATCCGAACTTTGGGATAAATTTATTTAATTTTACAGATACTACTGCCTTTGTTAAAATGTCGGCCAGCATATCTTTTGTTGATAAATATTTTATTACAATTTCATTATTTTCAACCTTTTCTCGAATAAAATGAGCTTTAATATCAATATGTTTTGTTCGCGCAGAAAACGAGTTATTTAATGCAACATGTATCGCACTTTTGTTGTCACAGAATAATGTCAAAGCTTCGATTCGTTTCTCTGGACTCAATTCCCTTTCCAGTCTCTGCAGCCAAATTGACTCCTGAACGGCAGCTACCTCGGACATAAATTCTGCTTCAGTAGATGATAATGCGACGGTCTTCTGCTTCTTCGTTGCCCATGCCACTGCTCCATATTGAATTGTGAACACGTACCCTGTTGTCGATCGCCTGCCATCAACGTCACTGCCCCAATCAGCATCACAATATCCAGTCAAATTATTTGGTCTTACAGAGTATACCAAACCTTTCTCCGACGTGCCCTTCAAATATCTAAACACTCTTTTACCGCTTCCCAATGAGCCTTCCCTGGATTGTCACCATATCTACTCAGAGCGTTTACAGCATAACGAATATCTGGCCTTGTCACTTGTGCGGCAAACAATAGACACCCTATAGCCTGCATATACGGGATCTTCAACATCATCTTCTTTTCTTCGTGATTTGTAGGAGACATCTCAGCACACACGTTCTGATTAGAATCTATTGGAGTTCCACTTGGATTACAGTCATCCCTGCGAAAACGTTTCAGCACGTCTTTGATATAGTTCGATTGATCGATCTTGATATAATCTTTTTCTCTGGTTATTCGTATGCCTAGAATCTATGAAGCTTCACCCATATCTTTCATTTTAAATCTCTTTGATAGTTCATCTTTTACTCCAGCAATTGACGTCATACTATTTTAAAATATCAGAACATCGTCAACGTAAATTGCAATATACAATAATACATTTTCAGATACTAAATAATAAATAAACTGGTCCACGTTACTTCTCTTCAAACTTATTTTCATTAGAACTTCATTAAGAGTTTCGTTCCATACGCGACTAGATTGTTTCAATCCATTATTAGTAAATTGTACTTGGCAGCCAGAGCTATTAAAAACCTTATAGACTCATTCCTGGCGACCGGAGCAAATGTCTCATTGTAGTTTATTCCTTTCACTTGCGATAAACCTTTAGCCACAAGTCTAGCTTTTCTTCGAAGTGTTTCGCCTGACGAATTTTCTTTTGTCTTGAATACCCACTTAGACGATATAACTTTTACATTTTTCGGAACGTCCACCAAAGCCCACGTCCTGTTACACTTTAAGGACTGGATCTCATCCTTCATGGCAATCTTCCATTCTACTGCA
This sequence comes from Coelopa frigida, assembly GCA_017309665.1. NCBI lineage: Eukaryota > Metazoa > Arthropoda > Insecta > Diptera > Coelopidae > Coelopa > Coelopa frigida. The sequence continues at coordinate 54,568 of JAFDUT010000030.1, forward strand.
TTCGGCAACGACAAAGCTTCTTTAACTGAGATCGGATCACTCGAAACAAATTCAGCAGCACAAAATGTATATGCCACAGGTGGCAAATTCGCTATTCTTTCCGATTGACGAACCCCAACAACTTCTGGCGATACATCACTCTCCGATGATAATGTTTCTAATGAATCAACATACACATCGTCACTCTCCACCTCATCTGTTGACAATTCAATGACACTACTATTCTCCTCTGAATTGGCAACTTCGCTGTCATTAAGTTGATTGTTTTCAAATTCAAAGTCATTAATCAAAACTGGAACTAAGTCCTTCACACCTGTTTCTCTATTAGTCGATCTTTTAGAGTCTTCAATGAATATAACATCTCTTGTAACTATAATGCTTTCGTCTTTAGGATTAAAAAGACGATACGCTTTTGACTCAAAGCCATATCCAACAAATATGCACTCTATCGATTTCGAGTCCAGCTTCTTGCGCTTTTCTTTCGGAACATGCGCCATTGCCTTACACCCGAACACACGTAAATGTTTTAAATTTGGTTTTCTCTGCGACCACAATTCTTCAGGACAACAGTCATTTCCCCTACAAGGGACCCGATTGATTAAATAGGCAGCTGCAACGGCAGCTTCAGCCCAAAACTTTTCGCACAATTCACTATCAAATAACATGCATCTCATTCTTTCGACAAGTGTTCTATTCGCTCCGCGACACCGTTTTGTTCCGGAGTATACACGCACGTCTTTTGATGAATTATTCCTTGATTTTCGAGAAATGAAGCAAAATTTTTGTTCACGTACTCTCCTCCGTTGTCCGTTCTGAGCACTTTTATTTTTCGAGATGTCTGTTTCTCAACTAACTTTTTAAAGTTTACAAATGTCGTGAAAACATCAGACTTATTTTTCAACGGGTAAACAAAAACTTTGCGCGAATAATCATTAACGAAAGTCAATAGAAAACGAAGACCAGAGAATGATTTCTCCGTAAACGGGCCGACGACATCTGAATGCACCAAATCTAACACATTGTGAGCACGTTGAGCAATGTCTTTAAATGGTTTTCTTTTTTTTTTTTTTAATATAGTTCTTTATTTATTGGATCTTCTCTTCTAGAGACTAACAATAATTGTATCAAATCTTATATCTACTTATAATCTACTCCTTCATTGGGGGGAGTACTGTTGTTACGTGATCCTCCTTATCACAGGGATGATAGGTCGTTCCTACGTAGACGGGATGTGCTGCTTGTGTACGTCAGTGCGTTCGCTAATGGGTTTGGATGGATTTGTAGCTTTTCCAGATATCTTGCTGTAATGTGTGGAATTACTTCCTTCACCAAGGGAATGTTCAGGTCTCTGTGGATATTTATATTTCGGATGTACCAAGGAGCACCCGTCGTGGTTCTTAGTATCTTTGTTTGCGCTCTCTGTATGAGTTCGATATTAGTTACACATGCGTTTCCCCATAGTTGGATACCATATGTCCAAATAGGTTTTATGATGCTATTGTATAGGAGTACCTTGTTTTCTAGGCTTAGTGGAGATCTATGGTTAATGAGTCAGTGTATGGAAGCGGCTTTTAACTTGATGTGAGTTCTCTTTGCCTCAAGGTGTTTTCGCCAGGTTAGGCGCCGATCTAGATGAATCCCAAGGTATGTGACATGAGATCCTTGTGGAATAGGGATATTGTTTAGGGTTATTGTTGGGCATGTATTTGGCCTTAGTGTGAATGTCACATGTTTACTCTTTTGCTCATTAACTTTTATGCGCCAATTCGATAGCCATTTTTCTACTACTTTTAAATGGTCTCCTAGTTCAGTTGACGCTTTTGTGGGACACTTGTCGGTGCGCTGTATCATCAGCAAATGTGGATGTGACTAGCTTACTATTTGTTGGTAAGTCTGACGTGAATATAATGTACAGGATTGGACCAAGTACGCTTCCCTGTGGAACTCCCGCGTTTATTTCGAAGTCATTTGTTATATATTCCTTATATTTCACCCGGAACATTCTATGTGAGAGATACGATTTTAAGATATGATGGTAGTTTTCTGGAAGTAAGCATCTTATTTTGTACATAAGACCTTCGTGCCACACTCTGTCAAAAGCTTGAGTTACATCGAGAAAAACAGCGGAGTAGTATTTTCGGGTTTCAAATGCATTTCTTATTTCATTGGTTATGCGATTTACTTGTTCTATTGTACCGTGTTTTTCACGAAAACCGAATTGGTGGAAGGGTATGATATTCCTTTCGCGGAGATATGGAGAAAGCTTTGACAGTAGCAGCTTTTCAAATAGTTTCGACAAGCACGGAAGCAAGCTTATAGGTCTGTAGGAGGATGGTAGTGTCTTATCCTTTCCTGGTTTTGGAATCATTATTATTAAAGATTTCTTCCATGGTGTTGGAAAGTGGCCAGTTCGAAAGATAGCGTTGAATAAGCTACTAATAAAAGTTATTGCAGAATTAGGAAGTTCAGTTAGCATTTTGGGGGTTATGTGATCGTAGCCAGGGGCTTTTTTGGGATTCAGCTGCGTTTGTATAACGGTTTTGATTTCGATCTCAGTGCTAGTGATAGGAGTCATACCTTCTTGAGAGATGCAATTAAGGTAAGGGATTTGGAATCCATTAGTAGGAGGATTTGGTTGAAATACCGAACTTAGATGACGAGCGAATGCATTGGCCTTCTCCCCTTCGCTGCGTGCCCAGTTACCACGATTATCTCTAATTGGAGATTCACCTTCTACTGGTGTCTTTATGGATTTATTTGCTCCCCATAGAGAGAGTTTATTGGAACCATTAGGAGTTAGTTTTTCTATATATTTGTGTTGCTCACTTTCCTGCTGCAGCCTAAGGAAAGCCTGCAACCTCCCTTAGTTTCCTTATTGCATCGTTGAGTCGTTCTTTCGACGCCGGGGATCTGCAGGCCTGCCATTCTCTTCTAAGGCGGCGTTTATTTATAACCAGTTTTTCAATATAACTGTTGGTTACAATTTTAATTTTTTTTGAGACTTTACCAGCAATAGGGGTTGATAATTCCGCTGCTGAGGTAACCATTTCATTGAAAATATAGACAAAGTCTTCTATATCCTCCTCACACTCCAGCTCTGGATTCGTGTGGATGTGACTGCTTATGTATTTTTTGTACTTCAGCCAGTTAGTTCGCGGAGAAGTCAGTCTGAATGGATGTTCAATTTGTTTTGGATGTTCAAGTAAGCGGAATATTACGGGTGAGTGGTCAGATGATAATTCGAGACATGTTTCAGCTAATATCGTGTTGCTGTCTATGTGCCTGGTAATAGCGAAGTCAATTAGATCAGGAACTTTTCTAGGGTCTGTTGGCCAGTAGGTGGGTTGTCTTGGAGAGACAAAGTTTAGCTTGTTGCGGAAATTGATGATTGTGTTGTACAGTTGCCTGCCTTTTGGATTAATAAGGCGAGAGCCCCAGTGCGTGTGCTTGGCGTTATAATCGCCGGCAGCTAGGAATCTGCCTCCTAGAGTATCGAAGAAGTCTTGGAATTGCTTTTCAGGAATTGTAAAGCGCGGTGGACAGTACACTGCGGAGAGTGTCAGGTTTTTGTTGTTGCTTTGCAAGCATAAGGAGGTAGCTTGAAGAAAGTTCTTTCAATATGGCTCTAGGGAGTAGTGTTTCATACGAGTTCTGATGAGGATCCCAGTTCCTCCATGTGCTTTGCCATCAGGATGATCTGTTTTGTAGAACCTATAGCCTGGAATTCCAAAGTTATGTTTGTTTGTAAGATGAGTTTCGACAAGGAGCATCACATCAATGTCCTTTTCAGACATATAGTATTTGAGTTCTTCTTTGTGTGGGTTGATACCGTTTGCATTCCACAGACAAATTTTTATGCTATGGTTTTCTTGCCTGTTTTCCTTTAACACATGTGATGCACTTCAAATTGGCATTAACATTACAATTTATACCAAAACACGATTTTTGCACATTATTTAATCCTTCATTACAAATGTGACCCAGCCGACGATGCCACCATTCGTATCCCGATTTCGCAATTAAGCATTGTTCGTCTTTCACTGATACGCGACAATTTAATTTATATAAATCATTATATGCACTTGCAGTTCCAATTAATTTGTGATTTTTGTCGAAGATTTTACACATATTTCCTTCGAATAACACAGTGTTATTGTTCTTCGTCAACTGACGCACCGAAAGCAAATTTGCACACAACTGCGGAACATATTCGACGTTTTTTACAACAGCAGCTGTGTCTTTCTTTCCAACAATCAAATCCATATCAATATCACCCGCGCCGTTCACTGACATTTTGTTATTGTTCGCAACCACGATATCTTTTGTTCTCGCATACAAGCTCTTTTTGAATTTTGTGGCTTCATAGGTGTTGCCTTTGTGCTTGTTTTTAGGACAATTTCGTGCAAAATGACCTACTTCATTGCACGAATGGCATCTAAAGTTTTTATACGATTTCTTCTTCGTGTACAACGCTGTTTCTTCACTGTCTTTCTTATTATCAAACTTCGTGTATTGCAACAACATGTTCTTCACTGCATCTACCGTTAGCTTTGCGTTTGAATTTTCAACAGCCATTACTAATGCATGGAATTGGTTTGGCAGCCAGCCAACATGAGCGACGCTGTTAGCTCATCATCTATGTTCAGACCCGAATTTTTCTTTTTATATATATAGCATAAAGTTATATATATAACTTTCCAGCAATTTCGTATCACCAAACACGATTTCGCATGCCGTCTCCACGTGTCGAATTTTCCCGACCACGCAATTTCTCGAAGGGAAAAGAAAGTGTTCCTGACGCCATTGTCGATATATCACTATATATTTACAAACAATTTGCAGATTGTGTCTTTATAGGCCCATAACCTGTTATAAAGAAATCTGTAAGAACGACAATTAGGAAGTCTACAAATATAAGTAAAGATGAACACGACTGGCTTCAACGATGGTTTGTAACAGAGAGAATTCAAGTTTGACAATTGCATTTGTAGCTGTGTTTAATAATAATGCACATTAGGTGCGTTCATAAATATTGTTCTATTTCAACACATACTAGGTCTGGACAACTACACACTATGTATCTATATATCTATGTACTATATATATATATATATATATATATATATACTATATATCTTTAACAATGTTCTAACTTTGTGTAAATACATTACAAACGCACAACACCAATGCTTGCGAGTAGCTCGGACAAAGCCCCTCGAGGGCTGTAAAGACCAATAATTTGTACTCACTGAATGGGTGTCCACGACTAGAAGGATTTTCTTTCCTTCCACCTTGGACTCAATTAAGTGTTGCAGAGCATGCATCAAAACAAATTTTTCTGATTGGTATAATGACACGTATCTTCCTAGGTGCAGTGCGCATGATAATACTAGCTCATTCGAGTAGACTCCAGCTTCTACTCTGCCTTCTTTTATCGAACCATCAGTAAAAGTGCTGATGTCGCTGTTCTCACACTCTGCCTCAGTATCTCCTTTAGCAATTACAGTTTTGTGTAACCTTTCGGTCACTCTAATCCTGTTTATGCTATTCATTAGCATTTCTGAACCCCTTCTTTCTTTGTATTTGATCCTAAGGATACGCCGATGCCTAGTTTCTTCGCCGAACAAATACCACAGAGCATTATAGGTTAGAATCGTTCTCACCATCATCGTGTTCAGTCAGTATGTTAACTTCAGGGTGATACACCATTTCAGTCAACATACTCACTTTCACTGGAAGAGCATTCCTTTGGCTTTCTGGATCTTATCGTTCACGTGGTCATTCCAAGTTAGTTTACTATCCTGGATCACTCCTCGATACTTAACCTTCTTGGACACGTTGATTTCATCTCCAAAAAGTCTTATAGCTGCTAGTTCTAATCCTTTTCACTTGTTTGTTAAGAGAATGGTATCAGATTTTCCAGCGTTTATCGAAAGTCCTTGTTCCCAACAACACTGAGAGCTAGCCTCATCGTGTATTATATGGTGCTCAGAAACTTTCCACTCCTAATAATTACTACATCGTCGGTGTATCCTACAGTGATGCCTTGTAAGTCCAGTTTCCAGTAAGGAGTCGATGGTAAGATTCCACAGGATAGTTGATAGTACTCCTCCCCTGTGGACCGCCCTTGACTACCCGCTCTCGTATTTGGCACTCCTTGTGGTAGGTTTATCGCTCTAATACTCAAAGCATTGTCTATCTACGAAATGATATTTAGTTCAACGTTGCCAGCGGCTAGAGCGTCTTTCAACCTATCAAAACTTATCTTATGAAAGGCGCCTTTAATGTCCAGGCTTACTTGTCGGAAAACTGCGCTTACAAATAGTCATTTTTATCAGGAATACCACATTAGTCTCCATCCATAGCCGGGGCATATAATCTGTGGCAAAGCATGCGTGAAGACAAACAAGGCAATGTCTCACACCGATCTCAACTTGGTGAGATCTAGAACTATCCTTGTCCCTGTCCAATCCAAGTTGACACATATCCTCCTCGTGGAGCCTCCTCGATAGCTATTCAACAACCGTTGAAAGCGAAACAAAGTGTTGCAAAAGCAGGGTAAGTCCCGCCTAAGGAAGGATGCGAGCAGGTGCGGCCTAAGAAAAGGCCCAAAACTAACCTCAAATATGCGAAAATAAGACCTACTAGACCTGATGCCATTAAAATCTATCAATTGGGAGATATGTATTATAGTAATATCTCCAAGAAGATCAAGAGTAATGAACGCCTCATAGAACTAGGAGAAAATGTTACTCCTATCCGTAAGACCGCGAAGTAAAATTTCTGATACACGAGGTTACTTTGGAACTAAGAGACCTAGACTAAGGAGGAAATAGCAGACGCCTTCCGACTACAAGTGACGGTAATGGAGGACATTCTTTCGTGAGGGTTTTGAGTAAATCGTACTCCGGAGAAACTATGACAAATGGCGAAAATAAAAATTATATGGGTGATATATAGAATCCGTGAGAAGAAGACTTTGACATAACGCCAGAGCATGTACAATTAAGGCATGTTGCATACTATGCAAACACAAGAAGAAGGAAGACACCAAACACCTAGCTGGCAGCAGAAGATGCACTTTCTATTAATCAGCGGAAAAAAGCACTAACAGATGAGGCTACTATAGTTAAACCTAAATCACTACATGAGATCCTTGTGGAATAGGGATATTGTTTAGGGTTATTGTTGGGCATGTATTTGGCCTTAGTGTGAATGTCACATGTTTACTATTTTGCTCATTAACTTTTATGCGCCAATTCGATAGCCATTTTTCTACTACTTTTAAATGGTCTCCTAGTTCAGTTAACGCTTTTGTGGGACACTTGTCGGTGCTTAGTATTGCTGTGTCATCAGCAAATGTTGATGTGACTAGCTTACTATTTGTTGGTAAGTCTGACGTGAATATAATGTACAGGATTGGACCAAGTACGCTTCCCTGTGGAACTCCCGCGTTTATTTCGAAGTCATTTGTTATATATTCCTTATATTTCACCCGGAACATTCTATGTGAGAGATACGATTTTAAGATATGATGGTAGTTTTCTGGAAGTAAGCATCTTATTTTGTACATAAGACCTTCGTGCCACACTCTGTCAAAAGCTTGAGCTACATCGAGAAAAACAGCGGAGTAGTATTTTCGGGTTTCAAATGCATTTCTTATTTCATTGGTTATGCGATTTACTTGTTCTATTGTACCGTGTTTTTCACGAAAACCGAATTGGTGGAAGGGTATGATATTCCTTTCGCGGAGATATGGAGAAAGCTTTGACAGTAGCAGCTTTTCAAATAGTTTCGACAAGCACGGAAGCAAGCTTATAGGTCTGTAGGAGGATGGTAGTGTCTTATCCTTTCCTGGTTTTGGAATCATTATTATTAAAGATTTCTTCCATGGTGTTGGAAAGTGGCCAGTTCGAAAGATAGCGTTGAATAAGCTACTAATAAAAGTTATTGCAGAATTAGGAAGTTCAGTTAGCATTTTGGGGGTTATGTGATCGTAGCCAGGGGCTTTTTTGGGATTCAGCTGCGTTTGTATAACGGTTTTGATTTCGATCTCAGTGCTAGTGATAGGAGTCATACCTTCTTGAGAGATGCAATTAAGGTAAGGGATTTGGAATCCATTAGTAGGAGGATTTGGTTGAAATACCGAACTTAGATGACGAGCGAATGCATTGGCCTTCTCCCCTTCGCTGCGTGCCCAGTTACCACGATTATCTCTAATTGGAGATTCACCTTCTACTGGTGTCTTTATGGATTTATTTGCTCCCCATAGAGAGAGTTTATTGGAACCATTAGGAGTTAGTTTTTCTATATATTTGTGTTGCTCACTTTCCTGCTGCAGCCTAAGGAAAGCCTGCAACCTCCCTTAGTTTCCTTATTGCATCGTTGAGTCGTTCTTTCGACGCCGGGGATCTGCAGGCCTGCCATTCTCTTCTAAGGCGGCGTTTATTTATAACCAGTTTTTCAATATAACTGTTGGTTACAATTTTAATTTTTTTTGAGACTTTACCAGCAATAGGGGTTGATAATTCCGCTGCTGAGGTAACCATTTCATTGAAAATATAGACAAAGTCTTCTATATCCTCCTCACACTCCAGCTCTGGATTCGTGTGGATGTGACTGCTTATGTATTTTTTGTACTTCAGCCAGTTAGTTCGCGGAGAAGTCAGTCTGAATGGATGTTCAATTTGTTTTGGATGTTCAAGTAAGCGGAATATTACGGGTGAGTGGTCAGATGATAATTCGAGACATGTTTCAGCTAATATCGTGTTGCTGTCTATGTGCCTGGTAATAGCGAAGTCAATTAGATCAGGAACTTTTCTAGGGTCTGTTGGCCAGTAGGTGGGTTGTCTTGGAGAGACAAAGTTTAGCTTGTTGCGGAAATTGATGATTGTGTTGTACAGTTGCCTGCCTTTTGGATTAATAAGGCGAGAGCCCCAGTGCGTGTGCTTGGCGTTATAATCGCCGGCAGCTAGGAATCTGCCTCCTAGAGTATCGAAGAAGTCTTGGAATTGCTTTTCAGGAATTGTAAAGCGCGGTGGACAGTACACTGCGGAGAGTGTCAGGTTTTTGTTGTTGCTTTGCAAGCATAAGGAGGTAGCTTGAAGAAAGTTCTTTCAATATGGCTCTAGGGAGTAGTGTTTCATACGAGTTCTGATGAGGATCCCAGTTCCTCCATGTGCTTTGCCATCAGGATGATCTGTTTTGTAGAACCTATAGCCTGGAATTCCAAAGTTATGTTTGTTTGTAAGATGAGTTTCGACAAGGAGCATCACATCAATGTCCTTTTCAGACATATAGTATTTGAGTTCTTCTTTGTGTGGGTTGATACCGTTTGCATTCCACAGACAAATTTTTATGCTATGGTTTTCTTGCCTGTTTTCCTTTAACACATGTGATGCACTTCAAATTGGCATTAACATTACAATTTATACCAAAATACGATTTTTGCACATTATTTAATCCTTCATTACAAATGTGACCCAGCCGACGATGCCACCATTCGTATCCCGATTTCGCAATTAAGCATTGTTCGTCTTTCACTGATACGCGACAATTTAATTTATATAAATCATTACGTTTCACGTTCACGTTTTTTACAACAGCAGCTGTGTCTTTCTTTCCAACAATCAAATCCATATCAATATCACCCGCGCCGTTCACTGACATTTTGTTATTGTTCGCAACCACGATATCTTTTGTTCTCGCATACAAGCTCTTTTTGAATTTTGTGGCTTCATAGGTGTTGCCTTTGTGCTTGTTTTTAGGACAATTTCGTGCAAAATGACCTACTTCATTGCACGAATGGCATCTAAAGTTTTTATACGATTTCTTCTTCGTGTACAACGCTGTTTCTTCACTGTCTTTCTTATTATCAAACTTCGTGTATTGCAACAACATGTTCTTCACTGCATCTACCGTTAGCTTTGCGTTTCAATTTTCAACAGCCATTACTAATGCATGGAATTGGTTTGGCAGCCAGCCAACATGAGCGACGCTGTTAGCTCATCATCTATGTTCAGACCCGAATTTTTCTTTTTATATATATAGCATAAAGTTATATATATAACTTTCCAGCAATTTCGTATCACCAAACACGATTTCGCATGCCGTCTCCACGTGTCGAATTTTCCCGACCACGCAATTTCTCGAAGGGAAAAGAAAGTGTTCCTGACGCCATTGTCGATATATCACTATATATTTACAAACAATTTGCAGATTGTGTCTTTATAGGCCCATAACCTGTTATAAAGAAATCTGTAAGAACGACAATTAGGAAGTCTACAAATATAAGTAAAGATGAACACGACTGGCTTCAACGATGGTTTGTAACAGAGAGAATTCAAGTTTGACAATTGCATTTGTAGCTGTGTTTAATAATAATGCACATTAGGTGCGTTCATAAATATTGTTCTATTTCAACACATACTAGGTCTGGACAACTACACACTATGTATCTATATATCTATGTACTATATATATATATATATATATACTATATATATTTAACAATGTTCTAACTTTGTGTAAATACATTACAAACGCACAACACCAATGCTTGCGAGTAGCTCGGTCAAAGCCCCTCGAGGGCTGTAAAGACCAATAATTTGTACTCACTGAATGGGTGTCCACGACTAGAAGGATTTTCTTTCCTTCCACCTTGGACTCAATTAAGTGTTGCAGAGCATGCATCAAAACAAATTTTTCTGATTGGTATAATGACACGTATCTTCCTAGGTGCAGTGCGCATGATAATACTAGCTCATTCGAGTAGACTCCAGCTTCTACTCTGCCTTCTTTTATCGAACCATCAGTAAAAGTGCTGATGTCGCTGTTCTCACACTCTGCCTCAGTATCTCCTTTAGCAATTACAGTTTTGTGTAACCTTTCGGTCACTCTAATCCTGTTTATGCTATTCATTAGCATTTCTGAACCCCTTCTTTCTTTGTATTTGATCCTAAGGATACGCCGATGCCTAGTTTCTTCGCCGAACAAATACCACAGAGCATTATAGGTTAGAATCGTTCTCACCATCATCGTGTTCAGTCAGTATGTTAACTTCAGGGTGATACACCATTTCAGTCAACATACTCACTTTCACTGGAAGAGCATTCCTTTGGCTTTCTGGATCTTATCGTTCACGTGGTCATTCCAAGTTAGTTTACTATCCTGGATCACTCCTCGATACTTAACCTTCTTGGACACGTTGATTTCATCTCCAAAAAGTCTTATAGCTGCTAGTTCTAATCCTTTTCACTTGTTTGTTAAGAGAATGGTATCAGATTTTCCAGCATTTATCGAAAGTCCTTGTTCCCAACAACACTGAGAGCTAGCCTCATCGTGTATTATATGGTGCTCAGAAACTTTCCACTCCTAATAATTACTACATCGTCGGTGTATCCTACAGTGATGCCTTGTAAGTCCAGTTTCCGAAGTAAGGAGTCGATGGTAAGATTCCACAGGATAGTTGATAGTACTCCTCCCCTGTGGACCGCCCTTGACTACCCGCTCTCGTATTTGGCACTCCTTGTGGTAGGTTTATCGCTCTAATACTCAAAGCATTGTCTATCTACGAAATGATATTTAGTTCAACGTTGCCAGCGGCTAGAGCGTCTTTCAACCTATCAAAACTTATCTTATGAAAGGCGCCTTTAATGTCCAGGCTTACTTGTCGGAAAACTGCGCTTACAAATAGTCATTTTTATCAGGAATACCACATTAGTCTCCATCCATAGCCGGGGCATATAATCTGTGGCAAAGCATGCGTGAAGACAAACAAGGCAATGTCTCACACCGATCTCAACTTGGTGAGATCTAGAACTATCCTTGTCCCTGTCCAATCCAAGTTGACACATATCCTCCTCGTGGAGCCTCCTCGATAGCTATTCAACAACCGTTGAAAGCGAAACAAAGTGTTGCAAAAGCAGGGTAAGTCCCGCCTAAGGAAGGATGCGAGCAGGTGCGGCCTAAGAAAAGGCCCAAAACTAACCTCAAATATGCGAAAATAAGACCTACTAGACCTGATGCCATTAAAATCTATCAATTGGGAGATATGTATTATAGTAATATCTCCAAGAAGATCAAGAGTAATGAACGCCTCATAGAACTAGGAGAAAATGTTACTCCTATCCGTAAGACCGCGAAGTAAAATTTCTGATACACGAGGTTACTTTGGAACTAAGAGACCTAGACTAAGGAGGAAATAGCAGACGCCTTCCGACTACAAGTGACGGTAATGGAGGACATTCTTTCGTGAGGGTTTTGAGTAAATCGTACTCCGGAGAAACTATGACAAATGGCGAAAATAAAAATTATATGGGTGATATATAGAATCCGTGAGAAGAAGACTTTGACATAACGCCAGAGCATGTACAATTAAGGCAAGAACAAGGAAGACACCAAACACCTAGCTGGCAGCAGAAGATGCACTTTCTATTAATCAGCGGAAAAAAGCACTAACAGATGAGGCTACTATAGTTAAACCTAAATCACTGCATCTGGCCATGCGGGAACCGAACAATACTTGAACCTCCATTATGCAACAGGCAGTTCTACACAAGGGCAAACATAGAGCTCACTTGACAACCTGGTTCTGGACGCAATGACCAAGAGTCCAAATAATATAGCGGTCCAAGAGTCCAAATATTATAGACTTTAATGTATGGGAACTAGAGTGGGGCAGCAATCACATAAACCGAGGCGAAAACACCCTATCGAGAGCTTTCTCTATACTTGACTCTGTTCTCCTGAAGACAGGAAGGGTGCATACAAAGTGGTTATGTCTAAACTGTGCATTAGTAAAGGGAATCCTCCAACATACCCTCTTCTGCTACGGAAAGTGAATACCCTGTACCCTGAACCGCAAACTGAAATTGATGAAAGCGCGACGGTATATATGCAACAATATAACGTAACTCCAGTTACTGCAATTGAAGCCATCCTTGCAGTTAAAATATTTGGAAACCATAAAGCCACGGGCCCTAATGGAATTTCAAACAAATTATTAAAACAGCCAATTGACCACACGAGTGACACCTCTGCGCAACTTTCACAAGATTCCTATGTGAATAAACTTTTCCAAAAAGTTTTCCAAACAAACAAACAAGCTCATATCGACCACTATGTATGATGGACACGGCTAGAAAGATATTGGAATGGATTAAATATATCGGAATAATGATAGATGTCAGATTACAAATCCAAATTATTGGTCTTTACAGCCCTAGAGGGGCTTTGAGCGAGCTACTCGCAATCATTGGTGTTTTGCGTTTGTAATGATTTACACCAATCAAAGAGACTCACAGTTAATTGCCGAATCCGAATGGCTGGGTTGAGAGCTATTTCATGGTAAATAGATGCCAGGTTATCATTCAAAAATATCATAGATGCAGCATGTACGAAGGCTGACAGAGTGCAGGTAGCCCTAAGTAGAACTATAGCGAGTATAGGAGGACCAAACCAAGCTACAAGGCAGCTACTAGCCAGAGTAACGGAATCGGTGCGCACTAATTAGCGCACTAAGAGTATGCAGCGCTTTCCGCACGGTATCACATGATGCAGCTAGGGTAATATCTGGAGAGAAGGAAAGAGCTGAATAGTTCTCTGACAGAAGCAGAAAAAAGCAGAGAGAGACAACAGAGTCTTTCGCATTGGCAGCACCGTTGGATATGTCACCTAAAGGACGCTGGGCACACACACTAATTAAAGATCTGAAGACATGGTTAGGCAGAACAAATGGAAACACTTATATTACTTTCGGGACACGACTGTTTCCGGCAATACCTCAAAAAATAGAAATACTCAAAAAATTGAAACCGCAGAGTATATTATCTTTTATTGTATGTTTTTCAATGACGAACGACTGCATTCTTCAAGCTCCTACTCCTGTTAATATTGTACCACATATGTTAAGAGCAGTAGAAGTATGTGAAATGGGTTTCCGAACACACTTCAGGTAAGTACACCGCCATCACATCACCAATTCTCCAACATCGGCATAAGTAAACACATAATTTGCGTCTAATGCTGATAATAAAATAATGCTGAATGTTTTTTAATAGTTGTAATACAGTGATCCACTATTCCATGGACGAACTATATGGATGTGCTTTCCATCAATAGTTCACAGGCATTTAGGCATTCCTGTCTTCATATATAATTTTCTATAACATATTTATATTCATGAATATTTGGTGGCGATAAGTAGATTGTATGAAGCTCTTCCCAAATAGCATCACAAGTATCGTATATGCTTTTGCGAACTTTAGAAACGCCAACCTCGTGAGCCCAAGCAAATACTTGCATATTGCAGCCATGAACCAAGTACCTATAATTTGAAAACGTTCATAATTATATCTATATTCACGATTCCCAAATTTACTTACAGAAGCTTTACAACTAATCGAGTCTCAGGATTTATCGCTTTTCTATTTGAACCTAGACTTCAGAAGTGACAATATGGCATAGAAATTGTCTACGCTCATTCTAATAGCTTTGTAAAAGTGCTCATCTTTATTTTTAAGTTGTTGGGTACATGTATTAAAAAACCCATGCGAAAGATTGACTGGACGAACCCACCATCTTTTTGCACTGTTTTGCACATCCTTATACGCCTGATAAGCAATATTACTCAGGTTTACATTCTATTACTCTCCTACATTCTTCTTCGGTTTAGAAGCAACTAAAGCGGTTACCGAGTTTGCACTCTTAAACCTTTTGCACGGTTGTTCTTCCTCAGGAGTTGAGTCTGCATAGCTAGACCTGCTGAACCGACTCGTAAGTCGCTCAACAGATCTAGCTTTCGCCTGGCGACTTTTCTCCGTATCCTCTTCTGTCTTTGCTTCTCCTCGGAGTCGGATTGTCCATCACATCGGGTGTCAGCTCTTCACGCTCGTTTGAGATCATGTCCTTACTGATCATGTTCCCTCCGGAGTCCTCCTCGTTCTCAGTCTGTCTCTGTTCCTGTTCCGTACCTTTAGTCTGTTGTCGTCCTGATCGGTATCACTGAAAATACCGACCTTTATTTTGGGGGTCTTAGGGCTCCCCCAACACTGTTTGTTTGTTAAGTGCTTGTCCAGTTTGGGTCCCACGAGAAACAGGAAACGTAAGTTGGCCGAATCTTACCCTGAGAGCGCAGCCAGGCTAAATTAAAAATGAGAGCGCCAAGCCCTTCAAAACCGCATATTTTAAGACTGGTTACCCACCAGCTATTCATCCTCGGCATACGCTGTTCCACCTCGGATTGGGGGATTGTTCGACTACCACTGTCTATGAGTTAACTTCTCCGCAGTCGCACTAGATTAGACCTTCTTCCGGCCCAGTCATGTGTGAGCATGCTGTTCCGAAGGTTTCCAGGGAGTTGTATGTGGTGATTTCAATGTGAACCTATTGCTAAATGACTCTGCTTCCGATAACTTTCGCCATCTGTCCACAACTTGTGGTTTAAGCGTAGTTAATCCTAATGTTCCTACTCGCTTTCCTATTAATTGTGTGCCTAGTCTACTTGATGTGAATTCTAGATTTGTTATTATCCCTATTCATAATATCGTTGATGTTTTGAGAAATAACACTCAGCAGCACACATAATACACCCTGAAAGAAAATTATTGAAGACACAAAAATAATAAACATATTTGCAGACCTGCCATTGTTGCTTCTTCATAATAGCTGCTTCTTCAAAAAGCAATAAATCGTTCACTGATCGAAATGATTCCAATTGGAACGAAATTTTCGCCATCAACAGGTGCAAATATTTTACTTATTGGTTTCATTTTGATAAAAAAATAATCTTAAATATTAAAATGAGACTGAAAAACTGTGACCGAATTGGCGGTCAAACCGTTTGTCAAACCGTTTACCATTTGTAAAACGTCATAATGGTTTTTGTCACAATTTCACTTTCGTTTGGCACAGCAAAAATGAAAATTTCGTTTGATTGTGCAGCACCCTAATAGCTGTTTTCTATAAGTTAAATGCTTCGATGCCTCAGAAAAGTTGAAGACGCGAACTTGAAGCATCATGCGAGCGAGGCATGCTTTCATTTTATTCGCCGCCATACGTCTACGTGTATTCAACTTGAAATGTCAACACTTTGCCGCATGCATGCCTCAATTGTACTTGCCCTCTACTCATGGCCCGATTAGTCAACGCATAGCATGGCATGGCATACGCATGGACGCATAGAAGCGATTACTCATGGCCCGATTAGTCACCGCATAGCATGGCATGGCATACGCATGGACGCATAGAAGCGATTACTCAAGTCCTATGCTATGTTGGGTAAAGGAGTTGCCATATGCGAATGTTAAATTTTAAATGTATAATGAATAGTTTTTCGTTATGGTAACACTAGAGAAATTGAATTGGCAAGTATTCTAGATGGATATAGATTTATGTTTGTATTTTTTAATTTTGTGTACTTTGTGGTTAAATAATGCAAATTTGTAATGGTGTGTTCGGAAGTAGAATGTTCGACCAATAAATGTTGACTTTTATTAGTATGGCAAGTTCCAAAAAATTTAATAATCCGATCCAGAACATATATAACAAACAAAATGCAATCCTGCAATAAGAACTCAGGTTCCACAACCCATTTTGACAGCTCTTTTACGTTGGAATCTATTTTCTGCAAGTCGCCATGCCATGCTATGCTTTCACTAATCGTTTGTACAGAACTCCCTTTGACAGGTTCGTTTTCGAGCCATGCCATGCCATGCTATGCGGTGACTAATCGGGCCATCAAGTCCTATGCTATGTTGGGTAGAGTTGTCATATGCGAATGTTAAATTTTAAATTTATAATGAATAGTTTTTCGTTATGGTAACACTGGAGAAATTGAATTGGCAAGTAATCTAGATGGATATAGACTTATGTTTGTATTTTTTAATTTTATGTACTTTGTGGTTGAATAATGCAAATTTGTAATGGTGTGTTCGGAAGTAGAATGTTCGACCAATAAATGTTGATTTTTATTAGTATGGCAAGTTCCAACAAATTTAATAATCCGTTCCAGAACATATATAACAAACAAAATGCAATCGTGCTATAAAAACTCAGGTTCCACAACCCATTTTGTCAGCTCTTTTACGTTGGAATCTAGTTTCTGCAGGTCGTCATGACATGCTATGTTTTCACTAATCGTTTGTACAGAACTCCCTCTGACAGGTTCGGTTGCGAGCCATGCCATGCTATGCGTTGACTAATCGGGCCATCATTCTGTGCTCTCTTTATCAATTTAGTACATTTGAACTTTTGTCAGCTTGTCTGAACTTTTGTTCGACTAGTCAATTATATTTTGCCCTAATTAGTTGAAGTAGTGTTTCTTTGGGTCAAGCGAACTGATAAAATAGAGAGAGATCACAGTGAGAGTATAAAATTTCACATGTAAAAAGCTGGGGTTCGAAAACTTTTTTTTTAAATCTTTTATTAATATTTATTCTACAAGAACATTTTTTAGTTATCTTAAACGATAAATATCTGATACGATAAAAAAATTCTCACAACAGTTCTTCATAGCAACGATAAAGTTTCGTTCTCGAACAAAAAGCATTTTGTACGCAAAAAATTCTTTTATCTGGTTAGTGAAAATAAAAATACTTGTCGCGAACAAAACAATATTTCTGCGTGAACAAGAAGTAAATATTATCGTCGAACAAAGTTGTTTTTTTTACACAAAATCGTTTTTGTTTTTCTCTACACGAAAACGTTTTTTTTCTCAGCGAACAAATAAATGAATGATTCCAAGAATTTGTTCGCGATGGTCCTGCATTCACCGATCATCGTCGGTCTCATTTCTTGTATAGCGAATTGAATAATAATTTTTATTGCATCGATCTTTGAGATATGTAGATATGTGGGTGTAGGTACCATTACGGCCATATTTAATCATTTCAAATAATTATATTTTATGAAAAATTTGTTAAATATATTCGAACATTTTATATTCGTAGTATTTTTTAGCTTGACACAATGATTTGTTTCAAGCTTGTGCATGGTAACGCATTGACTCAAGCTGTTATATACGCATGACCGTAAGACGCGTTGTTGTCGTAAAAATAATTCAGATCCAAGTAAAGTAATAAGAATTTATATTTTCCGTGAGTATATTTATATCATTTTTATTTGTTTTCTAGTTTACATATTAAAAATAATTCAAAAAGTTTTAGATCATAACATTTCACATAAAATATTGAAATTGATAAAAATAATTTAAATTAAACCTAGATATGTATGTTGCGCATTTGTGCACACCTACCAAATCCGGAAAACTCATACTGCATTTAAAACTAGATCCTTGTATAGAATATCATAAAAAGATATTATTATATTTCAACTGTTTAATATTCAAATATCCTCCTTTAAGGATCATTTAACTAATTTCCAATGAAGGCCGGTTGTAGTTTAGAACAAGAGTTTTAATTGTTGCCATTATGAAATAAAGCAAAACACTAATATATTATATTTCATTGTAATATTGATTTGTTTTTGTTAAATTTTCAGTAATATTACTTATTTTATTTTTGTTACAGATTATATTAAGAAGTATACCAATTCAATTTCGGTGCTTTATCAGATATTTCAATTTTTACAAAACAAGAACGATTACCTGAGCATTATGGCAATGATTTCAACGGAGGAGGCCAGTAAATTATTAGATTTTTCGCAAAAGCTTGACATCAGTCTTCTTGATAAGATCGTAGAATGTTTATACACATCTAATGGAGAACAATTGCGCCTTGCCCAAGATATTCTTACAACTCTAAAAGAACATCCGGATGCGTGGACTCGTGTCGATAGTATTTTGGAGTTTTCTCAAAATCAACAAACAAAGTTTTATGCCCTACAGATTTTGGAAGAAGTAATAAAAACCCGATGGAAAATTTTACCCAGAAATCAATGTGAAGGAATAAAAAAATATGTGGTCGGTCTTATTATTAAAACATCATCCGATCCTGCAACTATGGAGGCAAATAAGGTTTATTTGAATAAGTTAAACATGATATTAGTACAGATTTTGAAAAGAGAATGGCCTAAAAATTGGGAAACATTCATAAGTGATATTGTAGGAGCATCGAAGACAAATGAAAGCCTCTGCAAAAATAACATGATTATACTTAAAAATTTAAGTGAAGAAGTGTTTGATTTCTCTTCAGGACAGATTACACAAACTAAAGCTAAGCACCTTAAAGATACAATGTGCTCAGAGTTTTCTCAAATCTTTCAATTGTGTTCATTTGTTCTGGAGAGCTCAATTAACGCACCACTTATTCAAGTTACATTGGAAACATTACTTAGATTTTTAAATTGGATACCTTTGGGATATATATTTGAGACTGCTCTAATTGAGACTCTCATATTTAAGTTTTTAAGTGTACCTATGTTTCGAAATGTTACTCTTAAATGTTTATCAGAGATTGCTGGCTTAACTGTGCCTGACTACAATGAAAAATTTGCTAGCATGTTTAAGGATACAATGGAACAACTGGAACAAATGATTGGACAAAATACAAATATGAATCATATTTATGCTAACGGAAACGATATGGAGCAGGAATTCGTTCAGAATTTAGCTATGTTTTTGTGTACTTTCTTGAAGGAGCACGGTAAAATGGTTGAAGATATAAAATACGTTGATTACTTAAATAAAGCATTGCTATACTTGGTGATGATTTCCGAGGTGGAGGACGTGGAGGTCTTCAAAATATGTTTAGAGTATTGGAATAGCTTAGTCGATGATTTATATAATAGTGAACCTTTTAGTTCCGGACATTTACAAACAGAAATGCCATTAGCTAAACGTAATTCTTTTTTACGACGGCGTTTTTATGGTAATATCTTGTCAAAGGTGCGATTTATTATGATATCTCGCATGGCTAAACCTGAAGAGGTACTTGTAGTTGAGAATGAAAATGGCGAGGTTGTAAGAGAATTTATGAAAGATACTAATGCCATTAATTTATATAAAAACATGAGAGAGACATTAGTGTTTTTAACACATTTGGATTACACTGACACGGAACGAATTATGACTTTAAAACTATTAAATCAAGTGAATGGTACGGAATTTTCATGGAAAAATTTAAATACATTGTGCTGGGCTATTGGATCTATTTCAGGTAAAACCTTTTTTTAAATAATTATCATATACTAGAATTATAGTAAAAATCCTAATTATTACCTTATATTTAATTATCTGATATATTTAACCCTAAAACCGTTATAACCTCTAAAGTGATCATCATTAAAATGCTCAAAATTAATTTGAGTGTTTTACCTTGATTCGTTTAGGAGAAATTAATTAATTTACGTAGACAGTATTTACTTGCAGTGACAACAAAAATATAAATAATATGTACGTGTACATTCAAATGCATATTACTCTTGAATTTGATGAAAGTAAACAATTTAATTTTAGTATAATAAGCTATTTCCTTAGGGAGATTATATAGCTGAATGTGAAACGTCTCTGCCACGCCCAACTTTCGAACAAATTGATTACAAATTTCTATTAGAATGAAAACGTATATTCAAAATCCATTATTCTTTCATTATTTTTAAGTTTCCAATGCAGAAAGCCAGTATGGCCTAAACCAATACTCCTTCACCACCATGATTTAAACTTAAATAGTGTGATTTGTTTTGTAAGCTTCTCCTGGCTTTTTCCACGCTCTAATGATCCAAAAATGATTTCTTTGGACTCATCAGACAATATTACATTGCGCCAGTACTCAGGTGAAGCGTTTAGATATTTCCGACCAAATTCCAAACGCTCTGCGTTTTACTGCATTTATCAGTATCTTTTTGTAAGGTGTGCGATATTTGAACCCGGCATTTATAACAGATTCCTGTACAGCTTATTTTTCTTTGGTTTGGAGAAGCTCTGCACTAATATTTTGTGCCCCTATAAACGGATCAATGGCAATCATGCGCTTGATTTTTAGGGGATCTCCATGTGTGAGAATTAAAGGCTGTCCTGACTGGAACTTATTCTCTACGCTGCCTTCATATTTAAAGGGTCCGATGAGTCTTAATGGTACATAAGTTTTATTATTTCCGCGCATGATTTTTACCATTTAACTTATAAATTTTATGCTTTTCCACCGATAAAGATTTACTGTGCCTTTCTAAATGTCATGTTCAACAATTTTTTGAAATATTCCCTTGCATACTTGTATATAACGGAATTCGTGTCATGGAGCATGTAACATGTGTTTCGTTTATTCGAGTTTGCAAAGAACCCTTATCACCAACGAACGATACTCAGAATAAGGGATCAAAGCGCAAGTAAATGCTTAAGTGTACTAAGACTTTAGTGGAGTCAAATTTGTTCAATTTAAGGGGTATATCTTTTAAATGAATAAATGAAAATATATTTTTCGAAATTCCATTCACTTCTTACTGAATTTAATCATTAAAGTTTGTACTAGCTGCTGTACGAAGACTTTAGGGGAACACTGTATGTTATGGTATAATATCGTGAGTTGTGCGGTACCGGTTCACGCAGAGGCATTCCGGAAAATTCGGTACTATACGGTATATAAATTTTTTGTTAAATTCCTTCTCGTCATAGTTTCTTGGAACTCAATGCCATAATTTGGAAAGTTTTTGATATTGAATATTTTATTTTTCCTAAAGTTTGAAACGTCGC
Organism: Coelopa frigida; assembly: GCA_017309665.1. NCBI lineage: Eukaryota > Metazoa > Arthropoda > Insecta > Diptera > Coelopidae > Coelopa > Coelopa frigida. The sequence continues at coordinate 76,214 of JAFDUT010000030.1, forward strand.
GTTATGTCTGTTGACGTCCACAACGCGGAGCCGAACACATACCGCTTTGTAGACCGCTTTGAAGCGTGAAAACTAAATTGTATTTCTTTAAATTTTACAGATTTTTATAAAGCAAACGTTTTTCTTCTATTCACTAATTCGTTATTTAACAATTCCTCAAACATTAACGCCCGTTTTATTCAGTTTCTGTTAAATTCCTTAACAACGCATATAATTTAATCATCCTATAAAAATAGCTGCGCAATTAATATCTATAATTACAAATTGGTTTTATTCACCTCTTGTTAACTTTAACGACGATTAAAAATCTCTAGTTCAATTTGAAGCTTAATTAAGAAATTTCCCTGGGATATTTGTTCAAATGACAAAATATGTCAACATTTTTTAAAAATATTACAAAATTATTTCAAAAAATTGATTTGTAACAACTGTTTTCTATTGGGGTTGTTACACGGTACATCATGATCACACATCATTTCGTGTCTGTGTGGATCGCAGTTTGCCATACACGGTTCAATCTTTTGCCTGATCATATCAGCTGTTCATAATTTTTGGCTCTACGGCTGACGTTCTGCTGTCAAAATCTGTTTGGTTTCTGTTGTCCGTGTTTGGCGCTATTTTTGGTGTGACGTCATGTATTTTTTGTCATGAAATTTTGTGTGCAATTGCATTTAATATTTTGCAGAAAACACCACAAAGAGAAATATGTGATTTTGGGTGAAAAAAATGCACTAAAAGGCAGAAAACAGTGGATAAAAGTTCCATATTTTTGACATAAAATGTTAAAACGATCATATGTTAGCAAAATTGTACCAAATTGTAGAAGGATAGGCACATTCAGAGCGAGAAGAGAGTAAATAGATTTTTTCTGTGGGATCTTGCGATCATCATCTGTGTGACGCATACATAGATTTTTTCCCTCAATTTCACGAACACATTGATGATGATGTACATCAAGATGTATCGTGAACAAGTCCATAACAATTATTTCAGAGAGAACGAAACCCACCCCTAAAATAACAGAGAGAGAATTTTTTCAGAAATTGAAATGATCTATGATAAAAAAAACACAATTCACAATTTCCAATGCTGAAGTACACGATCTTGGTCACGAAATGCACTTCATCTACGTCTTCCTTCACATGGCCGACTCGTGAACTATTTTTGTTGTCGAGAGCATTCATTTTCATTCATTTTTCAAAACAATAATTTTGAAATGTCACAATTTTCAGCTTAACTACGAGTGAAAAAAACGAAAAGTTCAAATTAAGTTGAAATTCCCTCTGAAAAATATGCATAACAGAGCTATCTTCTGTAGTTAGCTAATTACGTTGTTAAAGTTGACGTCTCGTTAACTAGAGAATCTCCAATTAAAAACCTTAACAAAGACTGAAAAAACTCGATTTCACAAATTTCCCAATTGTTAATAAATAGTTAATATAATTGAAGCTGAATAAAACAGTCCTTAATGAAAAATATGTTCATAAATTGAATATTTTGATTAGCAAAGCGTTTGAGGCGCGTCAAAAGTTGAACATTTCTTAACTTCGAGCGTCGCACAGTGGGGTTTTTGACCCTAAAAATGGAGATCAAATAACCTGCCTATCGGAGGAGTCCCTTATTATTTTTTTCAGTTAGACTGACCCCAAATAAGTAAAAAACAAGTTAGATTTCATGATTTTGACTTGAGTTCGCTCACATAAATTAAGTTTTCTCCGAAGAGGCACAGAATGGCACGATAAAATTTTTACCACTTCTTTATAACAGTCTACAGTACAGTCTAAACTCTACAGTCTAAAAAAACTTAACCCCATTATACTTCCGTATACTTCCAATAACTTTAAGTCCATGTATTCATCAAAAACAGCTCATTTTTAATACAATTTAAAAAAAAAATTAAAAATATTTAGCAACAACTTTTTTTTAAAATTGTTTTTTTCGAAAACGTAGAAATGCCTGAAGTTAAAGGATCCATTATGACTTTGTAATGAAACTGTGATATTTTATATACAAAATTTTTTTGAATTTCGGAAATATTACGTTTTTTTGCTACGAGCGATTCAAATCAAAAAATGTGTAAGTTTGACAGCTCATAACTTTGACACTAATATAGTAAGAGGCCTAATATTTTGGCTAGTGATGCATAATTTTGTTGTCTTTGATCTGACATTTCCAGAAAATGCGTACCTTAAAATTTTTTTTTTGAATTAAGACCCGAAAATCGGGTCGAATACCCCACTGTGCGTCGCTTCATACTCTTCGTTGACGCGCTTCGTCTTACGTATTCGTTCCCGTAAGAAACAATGTATACGCGCGTATAAAATTTGTTCTTTCTTCATGAAATATAGGTTATTAAAAATACTTGTGGAAATTTGTACCAAGCGGCATTTTTTCGAACTCTATTTGAATTAATTGGCTATAGATGGCTAAGATCCCTAGTTTTTGTAAAAAAAAAAAACATAAATTTACACATGGGTTCCTTTTTCCTAGCCAAAAAAGAAGTAATAAATAAGAGTAAAAGAAAGCAAATTTTATCTAGTTTCACGTACTTTTATGGGATCTTAACATTTTTTCTATTTCAATAATAATAATAACTATAACTTTTTTATGTGCCTGCATAGAAAGGAACCAATTTTTTCAGGGACCAGTGAGGGTTATTTCCACAAGAGTTCGACTAGCCCTAAACTCCATAGCAGAGGGGAAGGAACCCTACTGTCTTTACTTCGGGGTTCTAGTTTTGAGCATTTCATCCTTTTGAAGATGGTAAGGTCACCCTTTATGCAACCTCTGAGGTGTTTGTTATTCAATCACAGAAAACTCTAAAGTTTCCACCTTTAACTTTCCTCTGCTCTTTATTGTAGTCTGTAAGATTCGTTAAGTACTCTGTCCAATTCCCTGTGCGTTTCACCTGGTTGAACAGTTTCAGAACCTTACTCCTGGGTTTTCTAGATTCCTATTCCACCAAGGTGCGTATATTGACCTCCATTAGGTCTTTTGTTAGAAATTCTGAATGAGAGAAATGATGTACTTTTTCGTAGCAATATACAAGTCCTAGGTCCTGCAGATGCACTGGTACTAAACCTGTAGTTAGTCTAAATTTGTCATTTTTGATAGCTCCAAATGAGCGGTAATCTATCCCGATTGTGAGTAATTTTCCATTACGCTCAGTCTTACTCTTGAAAATCTTCCACAGGAAGGTTGAGAGCAAGGTGTTGTCATCAGGTGGACTGCTGGAATGTACTTTTACGGGATCAGGAAGAGATCGCATTTATGTGAAGATCAATAAATATTAATATGAATTCTAATTTAGAATTTTATTAACTACACATGGCATTAATATTACATAAATAGTAATATCCAAAATCTATAATGTAAAAACAGAAAAAGGCTTTTTGATAACCGATTTATTTTATTTTTGGTATGAGGTTTAGGGTTAGTCCGGCGATATTAATTGTAGGACTCCTATTGTTAATAACAAATCAAACACAAAATTACATCCCTATTAAGAACTTGTATATATTGGTAGTAACTAATCACACAATAAATTTCATTCCTATATGTACCATAGTTCACCAGATATCCCATATTGAAATTTTGCTTTATATGGGATGTGGTCGTGTCCATTGTCATCAAAAATTACAAAAATGGACACGCATCGTTTATTTGATTGAGATTAAACTTTGGCGAGTTAACGGTACACTCGTGATTGTTTTTTTTTTTTTTTTTTTTTTTTTTTTTAATCATGAAGACATGATTTACAACATTTACATGGAAAAATACATTAGTTTTCTTCTTCTTCTTCACGATATATAAAAATGAATGTCTGTCTGTATGTTCCTTATAGAATTGTAAACTATGCATTTGATCGCGATGAAACTTTGGTGAGGTGTGGTAGGCAAGGTCGCGAAGGTTTAAAAAAAATCGCGTAAATATAATAAATTAGAACTTTTAACGCCAAAAAAAACGGCATTACAGTTTAAATTTCACTGTAGTTTCATAGTAGGAGATAAAATTTTTAATTTTGTAGTTCCACAGTTAGAGAACAACTGAAGAAGTAGCTTTCATTCAAAGAGGAATATTCGAATTGTTCTGGAACATTAATAATAATTGTAATAGAAATACAAAATAAGTTATTAAGAAAAAATGTGGACAGGACGAAGTCTGTCGGGTCAGTAATCTTCTTCTTCTCTTATATATAAAAATTAATGTTTGTGTGTTCGAATACAATAGACTCACGCATCGTTCATCCGATTGAGATGAAACTTTGGTGAGTTGTTGACGTAAACCCGTGTTGGGTTTCGGTTAAAAAATGATAAAAAAGACATGAATTGCAACATTTAGATAGAAAAATATATTAGTTACATTGTAAAATAAAAAAAAAAAAAAATTTCGTGAGTTGTTAGATGGGTACGCCACGAATGTTCTATTTTAAAAAAAAAATATGACAAATAAATGAATTACATCTTACACCGATATTACCGATATAGCGAAGCGGACCCGGTGAGCTATCTTTAATAAACGTTGTATGCAGGGTGAGGGTATGTAAACTTCGACCTGGCCTAAGTTAACGCTTTTTGCCTGGGTGGACCATCAGGACAAACCCATAAATATCAACATTTACTTGGGGAAGAAAATATATAATTTAAAAAAATTATAAGTTGTTTTGTGTGAAAGGATCAGTACAAGGATCTGTGGTTAAAAATTCAAAGAAGATTTGGGCGAAGACATTTTGTAATGAAAACCTACATTTGGAATTTATTTTTCGGACAACATTTTCGATAAACTACTGACAACAAGATATAGATATAACCATTCAATTATTATTTATTTACCAAAATATATTCATTTTTAGGGGCATTTTGTGAAGAGGATGAAAAACGATTTCTGGTAACTGTCATAAAAGATTTACTTGGTCTATGTGAACAAAAAAAAGGAAAAGACAACAAAGCTATTATTGCATCAAATATAATGTATGTTGTGGGACAATATCCACGATTTTTACGAGCCCATTGGAAGTTTTTGAAAACAGTTGTAAATAAACTGTTTGAATTCATGCATGAAACTCACGACGGTGTTCAAGATATGGCTTGCGATACTTTCATAAAAATTGCAATTAAGTGCAGAAGGTATTTTGTTTCTATTCAACCTAATGAAGCGTGTACATTTATTGATGAAATTTTGAGCACAATGAGTAGCATTATATGCGATTTACAACCTCAACAAGTAATTATTATAAATTTACATTGGTTACGCTTACTTACTTTATATCATATTTCAGGTTCATACATTTTACGAAGCAGTTGGTTATATGATTTCTGCACAAGCTGATCAGGTACAACAGGACGCATTAATTGAAAAATACATGTTTTTACCAAACCAAGTTTGGGATGAAATTATATCACGGGCATCAAAAAATGTTGACTTTTTGAAAAATATGACCGCTGTTAAGCAATTAGGAAGCATTTTAAAAACCAACGTTGCTGCTTGTAAAGCACTAGGGCACTCTTACGTTATACAACTAGGAAGAATTTATTTGGATATGTTAAACGTTTATAAAATAACATCAGAAAATATCATCCAAGCTATAGAGCTTAACGGAGCTAATGTGAATAACCAACCCTTAATAAAAGCTATGCACGTTGTAAAAAAGGAAACTCTTAATCTTATATCTGAGTGGGTTTCCCGATCTAATGATAACCAATTAGTTATGGATAATTTTATACCTCCTCTTTTAGATGCTGTTCTTTTAGATTATCAGGTAAAGTATTATATCTTGAAATATTGTAGTATTTAATTAATATGATTAACAATAATAGCGCTGTAAAGTGGCATCGGCTCGGGAACCTAAAGTTCTTAGTTCAATGGCAACGATTGTGCATAAACTACGAGGTCATATTACAAACGAAGTACCAAAAATGTTTGACGCTGTTTTCGAGTGTACACTTGATATGATAAATAAAAATTTTGAAGACTATCCTCAACATCGAACAAGTTTTTATGAACTTTTACAAGCAGTTAACGCTCATTGTTTTAAAGCATTTTTAAACATACCACCAGCCCAATTTAAGCTTGTATTCGATTCTGTTGTTTGGGCTTTCAAGCACACAATGAGAAATGTTGCTGATATGGGCCTAAACATTTTGTATAAGGTATTTACAAATTATTTTTATAAATTCGTATACTCATTTTATTCATTTATACAGATGTTACAAAACTTGGAACAACATCCACAGGCTGCCCAAAGTTTTTATCAAACTTATTTCACAGATATTTTAATGCAAATTTTTTCTGTGGTCACAGATACGTCACATACGGCTGGATTAGCAAACCATGCAATAATTTTAGCATACATGTTCTCATTAGTTGAAAACAACAAAATAACTGTTAACTTAGGTCCTATTCCAGATAATACATTATTTATTCAAGAATATGTGGCATCACTTTTGAAATCCGCATTTGTTCACTTAACGGATAATCAGATAAAAGTTTTCGTCACTGGTCTTTTTAACTTAGATGAAAATGTTCAAGCATTTAAAGAGCATTTAAGAGATTTTCTTATTCAGATTCGAGTAAGGAAATAGTAATTTAAAGTAATAAAATGTTTATGAAACAATTTCAAATTTCAGGAAGTAACTGGAGAAGATGACTCTGATTTATATCTTGAAGAACGTGAAGCAACGCTTCGGGAGGAACAGGCCAATAAACGACTAATGCAGCGGAATGTTCCTGGCATGCTTAATCCTCATGAGTTGCTGGAAGATATGCAAGATGAATAAATTTAAAATAATTATAATTTCCATTTTATAATAATATAAACAATTCAATAATCATAAAAAATGTCTGAAATGCGTATTTTCGTAGAATGAATATACTACTAAACATCATATTACTATTTAAATATTTTTAGACTATTTAATACATATTTGCAAGGAGAATGATTGCGTTTCTTTATTAACCATAAAATTTAGTTTGTACATTTAAATTAAAGTTATTGTTATATCAACATTAATGTATGTGAAAAAGAATTTGAATGCTGATTTAAATATATGTTTGGTATTGTACTTTGCTAAATAATCTTTGATATCAGCTGTCGGGTACTCGAGATTCCAAAGAGAGGTTGATAATTGGAGGGCGATTGTCGGTGACTTTAGACTCGTTATCTTTCCTTAACTTTAAGAGTTGGCGAAATGTTGAGACTGGATTGCTACGAATTTCACAAATAAAAACGCAAAGGTTTTCTTGAGGCAGCGTCAATTATTTGTATTGAACTTTTTTATAGAGTTTTTTTTTTGGATCACTTGTTTGATGGTAACAGATTGAATTAACATTTCAATTTATCACTTCTAAATTTAATTTATAATATATTTAATAAAATTTTTGGTTTGGAATCAAATCCATCAATTTTTATGAATATTTCAGTGGTCATAAGCCATAACCGCTTAAGTTGGTTTTTCGAAATTTTTTGAGGAGAGTAGTTTAGTTTCAAATATTCACATACCTTGGTCATACGAGTTGACCCCAACAACTTGAAATACTTAATAAGTGGCTTTATTGCTACCTTCCCTAATACCCGCTAATCCGCTGATCCGATAATAAATTAATATTTTCACCAACAAAATTAAACATAATTTTTATTAAAATTTAACTTGCGCCCGAACAGGGACCGGTGAAATAAATATATCGGCTTCCAAAAATATCCGTTCGCGGAGAACCACGCATAGAGGAGTCGAATACCGATCCGGAGTAGGAACCAACGTGGGACCAAAAGGGAGATATCATCAGAGCGGCCAGCGTGGGTAACATAGGTTATGGTGATACCGTAAGTTTAGCGTAGATTTAAGCATATTACTTTAAAAAACATTTCATAAGTTTTCTATTAACTATTATTCATTATATTATCATTAATTAAAAATTATTTTTAATTAAGATTCGTTTTAAGAATAAATTGATCTAGTGGATTGATTGAAATGACAACTTACGAGTTCATACAATTTATTAAAACTGAATATAAATACATAACCTCAAAATTGCGAAGCCTAAATATAAATATCTACCAACTTAAAAGAAATAAAATTCCGTAAAATTTTCAAAAATGAAATATTCATAAATCTTAAACCTAACCATGTCTAATACAGAAAATTGGATTCGTACTGCTTTTCTGCCTGGATTTTCTGCCCAGAGCAAGCACAAACACAAGACCAACTGACAGTAATAAGTAATATCAGTGGTCACAAGCCATAACCGCATGTCTGTTTTTCACAATTTTCAGGAGAGCAGTTTAAAGTTTCAAATTAACATTGAAAGTAATGGGGCTAGGTGTTTCTTTTTTACATTTTTTTAAGGAGTCTAAAAAAGATACAGACATGAAAACTTGATAGCAAATAGATTTAGACACGCTGAGCACGATGACACTAAAGTCTCAATTTTTCCTAACTCGACTTAGGCGGTTACGGCTTGTGACCACTGATATTATAAAAAAGGCGCTCCAAGCCAATGGACAGGAGATGATTCAAGTCTTAAAACCTAACCCCAATTTTCAAGAGTTTTCTGATCAGACAATAGATCATGCGCAAATAAATAATTTATCAGAGTTAGATATGCCAGACGGTTTCCGATGCTTGAGGGAATTCTCCGGCGAATCATGGGAATTTCATTCCGCATTCTCCAAATTTCGGAATATTAAGCGTAATCTGAAACAAAATTATTGGAAATGAGTAGTAGAATACCCTAGATAACGAGGTGCTCTGCATTACGCAGTTCTCTAACTGGTGGATCGCGACGGCTTCTCGAGAGCAGGGTGAGACCGGTAGTAAAAAATTCAAGAATTTTAGATTAATAAAAATTGTGACGAATAGACAATTTCATACATTTTTATAACATGACCTATGTTTGATTAAAATGGTGTAATAGTCACAATTCTTTATATTTCAAAAATTATTGAATATTTTCAAAAATCCTTGAATATTTTAAAAAATTCTTGAACATTTTACTACTGGGTCACCCTGCTTTCTGGTTTGGGTCTTTCTTTTCTCAAACCCGAGGAGCGGTCGCGATCCATCAGGTAGAAAACTTCAGAAGATCAAAGTACGCTATTTCGAAGATCTTATATACGATCCTCGAAAGAGCGAACTCAAGATCTTCGAAAGATCCTATTTTGCTGTTCTGAAGTACCCGCTGAGAACTTTGCGATTTTAGCTCGGATCGTTTCGACCCCTGTTTAAAAGGTGATCTGCCCAGATTACTTAGCATAAAGCTACCCGTTGATTTGCCACAGGCCCTACATCTTTGTTTAAAGCAATGTACGGGAAAAAGTTTTCAATCACTCACCGACACCGTAAAGAAATCGTGCTGAGGTGGCGTCTACCATTTATCCTCAATTGGCTTATATGCCTGGTTCAGGAGCAGAATATTCTCAATGGAGGCCTGACATAGGGTATCATACTCCATTCATGGCCGAAAGGCAACCACCCAGATTTTACAACAGAATTGTTGACCCTACTAACCCACTTCCACATCCATTCGGTCCTAAACCTCAGCCCAGATCAGAGCCGATGGACATCCATCAAACGATGCACAACGTAATGTCAACTATATGAATAGGCCCCATCCAAATGATTTTTCAGGAAAACAACCACTAAAAAATTTTAACCAACCGCAAAAACGCACATTCCAAACTAACCATATGGAGCCATTTCCTTTGGGGAGAAATATAGAAACGGATAATTTCAATTTTTCAATAACACTTTTGATTAAGAATTGGAACCAACAGGGGTTAATTTTTTAGTTTAATAAGCTCTTCGCTTCCCTATTTAGAGGCTAGAACGGAGAGCGGTGAAATTCTCAAATGCTTAGTGGACACGGGATCCTGTAAAAACTATATTCAGCCTCGCCTAGTAAAAAACGAACCTTGAACAGAATCCAATTTTTTCCAAAATTTTATTCGTACCCAGCCTCCTTTAAAGTTGAAACACAAATTCAAAAACTTTTAAGAGATGGTATTATAAGGTCATCGAGTTCCCCATACAATTCCCCTGCTTGGGTTGTCCCAAAAAGATGTGATTCAACTGGAACCAAACAATATAGACTAGTCATTGATTACCGAAAGCTAAATTCGATAACAATCGTAGATTGATATCCCATTCCCGAAATTTATGGTATACTCGCACAGTTGGGAAAGAAAAAATATTTTTGGTCATAGACCTAAAAAGTGGTTTCCACCAAATCCGCCTGAAAGATTCGTATATTGAGAAAACAACATTTTCATGCAATAATGGAAAATACGAATTCACTTGCCTTCCTTTCGGTTTATAGAATGCGTCATATTGGCAAAATCTGTTACGTCTATATTGACGATATAATTATATTTAGTAAAAATGAGAACGATCATATTCGCGATATCAGGGACATTTTTAAAACCCTCGATAGCGCGAACATGAAAGTTCATGAACATGAAAGAAGTCTTTAAGAAGTCTGTCGAATTTTTGGGATTCATTATTTCTTCAGAAGAACTTCGAACGAATCCCGCTAAAGTCGATGCCATTTCAAAGATAACGTACCCTAAAACGATAAAGGAGTTGCGATCCTTTTTAGGATCTTTTACAACATATGCTTCTAATGTTGCGTTAGGTGCAGTGCTAGCACAAGAAGATAAACCAATTACATTCTTATCCAGAACTCTAAGTAAAACCGAAGAAAGTTACGCCGCCAGTGAGAAAAAAATGCTGGCAATAATTTGGGCGTTGAACTTACTTCGGTATTACTTATATGGAACAGCAACATTAAAAATATACACGGACCATCAGCCCCTCACTTTTGCACTGAGCAACAAATACAACAATATCAAATTGAAGCTGTGGAAGGCTATCCTGGAGGAGTACAACTACGAGTTGCTCTATAAGCCAGGGGCATCTAATCTCGTAGCGGACGCTCTTTCGCGTCAAGTAAATACTCTATCCGTAACACAACAGAGCGATGAAATCTCTTAGCACAATCTCATTTACAACGTTGATGTTCCAATCAACGTATTTAAAAATCAAAATTTTTATTAACTGGTTAACTTTCGACATACGAATTCAAAATAATTTTCCCCACATATCATAGACATATGTGCACCGAACCAAGTTTCGACTCAGACAAGCTAGTTATACTTCTTAAAAAGTATTTAAATCCTTCAGTTATAAACTGCATAACAACAGGTGAGCGGACCATGGGACAAATACAGGAAATTTACCCCTTGTATTTTGCTAAATATCGGATTCGATTCAAACATAAACAGGTGGAAGATGTTACTAACCCCCACGGTTAGGATGACATAATAACTCAAATACTCATCCGACGGTGCAAAGTTTACAAAGAAAATAAATACGATCATCACCCACCTAAGCGACAGCTTCAAGCTACGCGTATCCCAAAATTTTTTTTTGTTAGTGGGCAAGGAATTAGTATTGACAGCTTTAGATAAATTTTCTAAGTACGCTATCGTAAGACCTTTAAAATCAAAAGCAACGGAAGATATTCGACAACCTTTAAGGGACATTCTTTTCTCATTCGTACCGGAAACAATAATTATGGATAACAAAAAGTCGTTCGAACAGCCCCGTATGGAAGCCAAGTGAAACGTTTCCGCTCTACTCTTCAAAAAATCATGAGCTGCCTTCAAAAAGAATGAACTCAACGATCCTTTCAAGAGTTATTAGAAAAATCAGTAAAAGAATATAACTACTCTATTCACTATATATTCGATTCGACTATACTCAAAAAACCAGTCGAAATATTCTTTGGTAGGAGAGTTAGCAGTGATCCAAAATTAATTGATAAGGATAGACGTGAAACTGAAAACAGACTGGAAGAAAAACAAAACGCAGTCCTGGCTTACCACAACAAAAACACAATTCATCCAAAGACGTACACTTCAGAAGTAATATATGTTGAAATAAATAGGAGACTTGGAAATAAGTTATCACCTAGGTTTAAAGAAGAAGTAGTAAAAGAAAACTTTAATACTGTCAAAACAAAATCAGGTGGAATCGTGCATAAAAACAATATAAAACAATGACAATAGCAGCAATACAGGAAATAGAGGAACGAGTTACTAATTGGATTTATATGGTAATAAATTAACAATCTAGAAAGATACGATTCATAAAATCAGGCTTCGGACCTCGAGAAACTGAAATCGTAGTGAAGCGGGCCAAAAATCGTAGTAGGCGGGAAATCTGCCGCCTACTACGATTTACGAAGTAGATTTGAAAAAACTATGTTATCAGCAAAAAAAAAACCCTTAATGAGCCAAAAACTTCAAATTTAAGATACGAAATTCATGTTAAATGAACCATCACATGATGAAATTCCACTGAAAATTATTTTCAAACAATCGTAGTAGTTTACAGTTCAGACGTAGTGGCGGTGTTGATTTCAAAAATTTTCCAAAAGTGAAGAAGATCTACTACTACAAGATCTACTATACTACCATCGTAGTATAGTCCGAACCCTGCATAAAATATTAGGGGTATTCAGACTCAGTCTCGTAGGCTCGTACTCGTAAGTCTCGTACTCTCGACATGTCTGAACACCTGATCAGACGACGTAAAGTGATTTGGAGAAGTGATGCATATTTTTGAACAGATTGCCCGTTTTTGAGAAATATTATAATAATTTATGATTTATCATGCATAAATGTATTAAAAAAAATGTTGTTAGTATAATTCTAAAATTATAATTAAAATGTGTGAATTTGGCACACTATTTTTTTCATTTTATTCAAAAGTTGATCCAACTATTTTTAAAAAAATCCCTTTCATTCGAAAGAAAATGTATTGCAACATATTGACATCATTGTTTAATTGCTTTAGAGGTTGCTCATGTTTCTTCTTTTCGGACACTGTAACATTATTATTTAGACCACAAATAGTTTTATTTTCCAAAATGTATGATGTTTTATGTGAATATGAATGAATGTATTCAATTTTCGGACTCAAAAAATTATAATTGAAGGACGAATTGAGGAATGTTGCCTCTGCATTGTTTTATCTCAGATGAATCGAAATTTCGCGGCCCAAAAATAGTACTATCGGAAATTTTTTTCACAGAAATTCGAAATTTTTAATGGAATTGTGTCTTATAATACTTTATAATATTTTTATGTACAATTGTTAGTCGTTTTATTCACAATTATTTCACTTTTTTGCAAAAATATTTATGTTTTGTTTTCACTGCAAATTTGGCAACATTTACAAAATTGATTCTACGCGTTCTACGAGAGGTACAACTCGCGTACGAGCGTGGAATCGTAGATTCGTAGAATCGTAGATTACAAAAACAAATTTGCACGTATTCTACGCTCCTACGAGCCTACGAGACTGAGTCTGAATACCCCTACTGTATTAATCATTGATTTAAATATGGTCTACATGTCCGGTGTGGTGGAGTAGTGGTTATAACTGTTTGCTCTAATCCATAAACTTAAAGGTACATTAAAAGGTACTTGGGCATGTACTAGTATTTGTATATAAGAACATTATTTCGCAATAAAGTAGAGACAACTTGTTCTGATATTGATATGTTTTTTTAATATTATTTAATAATATTGTATAACACAATTGTACGATACCGATTACCGAGAAACATTTAATATTGTTCCATTGTTAATGTACATTTGACACGTAAAGTTGAATAACAACATACAAAAAATTTTAATATTTGTGATTGGAATTATTTTTTGTTTTCTTTTATTACCTCAATGAAATTTTCTGTTTTATCATCCATTTCACAAATCAAATACCCGAATATAAATTGTCATGAAACAACTGTCAGAGCCAAGAAGTATGGAAAAAGTTCAAGTTTACTTTAGGCTTTTTTCGGCCCGGGTATGCTCGAAAGCCCGGGAGCCCGGTCCTTGCCAGCACATGCTCTCTCGGCTCGGGCGCCCGGGCCGAATATTCGAGCCGTCGAGCCGATACGAGCCGTCGAGCCGATACGAGCCGTCGAGTCTGAAACAATCTGGACAAACACGAAGCAGGTAGAGAAGAGAGAGGGAATGGTTTTTGATATCACATTTTTTCTGAAATATATTTTTTTTTTTTAAATCAGGTATCTTTATCAATAATAATAAAACAAACAAGAATATTTTTAATTTAAGTGGACTTTATTTTGATAAAAAATATGAACATATTTGCATTTTTCGGTAATAGCGCACATCTCTTTGCCGTAATTTGTTTCCAGCCGTGGGAAAACAGTGCTCAGCGCCAGCAGAGCTTGACTAATTGGGTCTTTAGCGAAAAGTCAAATATGTTCCACATTATATAAACTTATTTAAATTTGCAATAAATTAGGTTGTCCGTTATTTTTTTTTTTTTTTTGAGTTTCCAATGTTAATCATAATAGTGCGTTCACACGAACCAAATTTTCGGCTGAAAATCAGATTTTCAAAAAAGCCGTTCACACTACAAAATAGATTTTCATACGTCAGATTTTCTTGTGGCGGAAAGAAATTTCCTTTGGATTGGTGTGTATTCTACACACGTTGTTGTCGACTTCTTCATTGTGTTGGAATGAATATGACATTATGGTAAAGGATTTTTGTGAAATAGTACTATTTTCAACAAAAACCACGGTTGCAAACCGAAAATTTCTTGATTTTCGATGAAAATCATCCGAAAATTTGATTTTCATTTGACAGTTATTCCAAGGCGAGAATCAGATTTTCGGCTGATTTTCAGCGAAAATCGATTTTGGTCCGAAAATCAGCTCCGTGTGAACATGCTATTAAACAAATCTCATATACTATTATTAGTTGTTTTATGCACAATTATTTCACATTTTTGCAAAAATGTTCATGTTTTGTTTTCAATGCAAAAGTTGGCCACTTTTACAAAATTGTTTCTACATGATCTTCGAGATGTCCAACTCGTGTAGGAGAGTCGAATCATAAATTTTGACAACGTACCTATGCTTCTTAGACGGAATACAAGAAATTATTATTTTTGTTGAATACCCCTAATTTGTTTTTCACTAAAATTGTTCAATTACATTTGATATATTCAAAGAAGCGACAACAATGATACTCCACGATTTCGATTTTTGTAGTTGGTTTTGAAATTCAAATTATTGTTTAGAATTTTTTTTTTTTCAAAATATTTTTTCTAATTAAAATATACCAAAACCAAAAATGTTGTACCAAGTGAAAAAAAAGTGAAAAAAGTATACCAAAATTGTTGCAAATAGATCAAAGTAGCAACCATGGTCACCATTTCAGTTCGAATGCCATGTACTCGAGTATTTACTCGTATTTACTTGTATCGTAGAAACACTATTTATAACAAGGTTGTAATTATATTTGGCATAAGTATTTCTAAATTATTAAAGTCTGAAATTAGAATCACATTTTGTTTATATATTTTCAAGTTTTATTCTTGCGAAATATTAAACAGAAGAAATGACTGAGGATTTGGATGTAGAAGCCATGCTGGAAGCTCCATATACAAAACATGTGAGTAGACTTGTATAATTGGTTTAGTTTATCTGTATGATCTCGTGAAAGGTAAAATTGTTCACAATAATTCCAAATGCAGAATATGGAGATATTTTTTATACATGTTTTTAATAAAACAGCCATTTTGTTTTATTTGCATATGTATATATACTTTTATTATAAAGAAACACATTTATTTTATCTCGTCAAAATTGGCTTAATTGCCCTTTAGACACCCTCTAGCTAAACGAAAAACGAAGTATGTGAAACGTTGAAATTTATTGGGAGTATTATAATCCTAAAATTGGATGTTGAGCTCTCGCGTGGTTTTTTTGTAGGGAAGGTGGGAATGGTGAAAATTCTACAAAGATTAAATCATTTGATGTTTACATTGTATGGAACTTTATGTCAGCAACTGTTGTAAGTAACCTGGCCATTATCAAAGAAATTAATGAACACAATAGTTTATTTAAATATTCTAAAGGAAAATCGAAGACAATGTGCCAAAAATTGCAAATCGTTATGATTATTACATTCTACTGGACAATGATCCTGAGCACAGTGCCACTGACGTCAAGGTGCGGAGTGGAGTACCATTCACCTCAAATAGCTCCACAAGTTCCAGATAAAAATTTTATTGAGCTTTGATAGGCTAAAACAAAACGAGTACGTAATAATGACATTTCAAACAGCTCTAAAAGTTCCTTTTGACTGAGTGGCATCCAATATTTCTAAAATACACCAAAAACATGTATAATCTAAGTCAAAAATTATTACAAAAATTTTACAAACTTTTCTCATTTCTGGTTGGAGAGCAGTAAAAGTCAATAAATTTTTTGCTTTTAAAAGAACTCATAATTTTCAACCAATTTCAGATGGCTATTACATTGACATAATGCATATTTTTCATAAAAAACTTTTCATATCATTTTTTAGTCTTAAATGAGAAATTTATGAAAAATTTTTTTTTATTATATTTTTGGTTTTTGTTTAATTTAATTAAGACCCAATTTTTTTTATGAATTACTAAAGTAAAGTGGGGCAGTACCAATTCGCGGAATAGATCGGTGTTTTCTAACTATGAAAAACATATAAAATGTCTTTCATTTAAAGTTTTGGCTGCGAATACCTGCGAATCTTTCTTTAATTAACGAAAGAATAAATGCATATTCATCGAAAATTACGTTGAAAAAATAATAGTAATTTATGAATAACACATATCGATGACAAAAATTGACGCAATGAGAAGAATTTGGTTTTAAAATAATTGATTCTGAACATTGCTTCGACATTAGAGATATTTGTAAATAAAATTTGTTACAAAAAGTTGAGTTTTAGTAATATTTGGGTCCGTTCGTAGACTTTAGTCCTACAGGTTACCTTCTCCCCTCCAAACCAAGTAAGAGCGGAGTCTAAAGTTCTCAAAATTTTCCCAGAATAAAAATACAGTCAGAGAAATAGCACACTATTAACCCTAGGATGGGCAACTGGGCCTGTTGAGTCCCATTTTGAGTTTAAGCATGAATATTTTTTTTGTTTCTTTATTAATCAATGTGATATTCCATGACTTCTTGCCGCTATGCTTCCTGAGTACAGAAAAAAAAATCGAGTCAATCGGGTTTAGTTGGTAGAAGAAAATTTTATTTTGACTGTGCCAACATCGAAAGTTACCTACTGGGCCTGAGTAGGCCCAGTCCACATATATGTGTCTTTAGCCTGGTTTTAGTGCGCGGTATTCAGATATTAATATCTTGCACTTACAAATTTGATTAGTTTCGGTAAAAAAATGATTGAGACAAATTTTTTTCCCGATCCGATGGGGGTAAAACGTAGCGCATCGGCCCCAAAGTGGTCCAATTTTGGAAACTTTTCACATAAATCGTTCATAGCTTCTCCGGGAAGACTCGTAGAGGGGTCAAATGTATTACCAGGTCCTATTATTTTTCAACTTCCAACATTTCACCCATACATACCGACCCCCTATCTGTTCCCCTTCTGGAGGTCCCCATACAAAATGCTAATTCTTAATACATTACAAAAAATCACTCTAACTATCCAGGAGTTAGTCCTACGTAGCTCAATTGTATTACGAGGTCCTATTATTTTATTACCCCCAACATTTCACCCATACATATCTACCCCCTATCTGCTCCCCTTCTGGGGGTCTCCATACAAAAACTCAAAAATTAATAAAAATCTATAAAAAAAACCCCGGCATAACTCGTAGAGGAGTCAAATGTATAACCAGGTCCTAATTTTTTCCAACCCCCGACATTTCACCCATACACACCAACCCTCTATCTGCCCCTCTTCTGGGGGTCCCCATACAAAAAACTAAATGGGATTTCACGTATTAAATACTGCTATTGATGCTATGAAAGATATACCAAAAAGTTATAAACAAGTTAGACCATTTGCTTCTTCTCGCTTGTTGGAAATTGTTTCATGTAATTGGCTAATAATAAATCTTGAAACTCCTCTTCATTCCGGCAGAGACTCTCGTTGTAGTCTTGGACCATCTTCACTCCTCTTTCTGCGTATCGTTCACCACTCTCAACTTCTGGATAATTTTTACAGCTTCTTTGTAGTCGTCGAGCTCATCCCAAACGGTGGGAGGTTGATTTAAAGAATCTTGAGATAATTGTGACGAAATCGATTAATTCGGTTTCATGAAATCGTCGTTGACGTCTTTGCGTTTCTTTGTTAGTTTTTTTACGCCGCTGTGTCTGATTACATTAATATTACAATATCTGATTACGCTATATGAAATGACTGTTCTCCAAATTTATAGTGTAGTCCGAATTTATAGTTTTATTTCATTTTCTTACACATACTTATGCATATTTAGATTAATAAATAAAATAAATAAAATTATAAAAAATATTTTTTTTTTCAATCATCCTTTCATATTATCCTTTTCGGGAGGACTAACTATGCACAAATATATGCCAAAAATATATACAATCTATAAGAGATCATATATAAGATATCGTAGGATATTAGTAGCACACATATCTATACAATAGCATGCAATAAAAGTAACAAACTCTCGATTTATTCGCATGGGCCTCTTCAGGCCCAGTAGGTTATGTTAGCGCCTCCGAGTGTGTTGCCCATCCTAGGGTTAAACAAAAAAAAAAAAAATAAAAGTACATTTTATATCAAATTTTTTTAATGTAAATACTACAATACTCGGTCTTTATTCGAAGACTGGAAGTCAATTTATATAGTTGTTGTTCCCTTGAATATTACGATTTAAATACAAAAATAATCTTGATTTCTCTTCAGAATAAATTATGATTATAAATTTAACTTGATTAACTTTAAATTAAAAAAATATATTATAGAGCGATGAAATAAAGTTAAATCGGATCAGACAAGATGGCAAAACATGTATCCATAATCCAAAATGCCAAGAATTTAATTAACAATACTTTTTCTCGTGGGTTTTCGTGGAGTTATAAGGGTGTTACCAACATGAAAAATAAACATAGTTACTTCCAATTATTTTCAATAAAAATATGAAATCTTATATATAAAAATGAAATTAAAAAAATTTATATTCCGAATGGGTTGCCAAACCATTTGTCCGATTATTATGAAATTTATACAGCATTCCTCACTGGCACAAGATCAACAAAGGACAATTTATTAATATTTAATAATTTTTTTCAACCAAAACAATAATTAAAATTTTAGATAGTATTCATATCAACAGACATCCTAGAAGGATTTTAAAAGAAACATAACAAACTTAGTTTACCGAGAAGATAAATTTATCTGGTCGGTAAAAAAAGTGAACTTTAACGGGAAGATGCAGATGAAGGGCCTTAAAAAGTTTGATATCAATCTTTTTACGGTGGTTCTATCTTCTCTATTAACTTTTTTCAGTGGATCTTTACATATCGTTTATTTATTCATCAATTCTATGTTAAATTTAACTAATGGGGAAGTAACTAAGTAACTCTTTACGCCTCTCGGCGAGCAATGGCAAATTTTGCCACGATAAAGCTTTCGCCCCAGCAGTTCGGATCGACTTTAAACTGTAGGTCTCTTTTTGAAAAACATTAGGGGTATTCACTATCTGTAGCAAATGTGAGATAATTTTACTTTCGAGCAAATTTGTCACTGAACATCGTGAGCGCCTTTTCACAAAAGCTAGCATTCATGCAAAAAGCTCGAGCGCTCTCTGTCAGTTGATTCAAGAAAATGAAAAAAATGAGTAAAATCTGTCAAAATGTCAATAACCTGTGAAATTAATTTTTTCAGAAATAAATTCCTGATTGTGGAAAATTGTATGGAGTTCGTCAAATTTAAATTCACAATTTTAAGTTTGATTTACTTAATATAGTTGTTGCAGCTAGTTAGCTATACAAAAAAAAAACGATAAAAATAAATAATTTCACGAATGACAGCAGGGCAAAAAGCAAATTCTATTGAGAGCAAATTGTGTTAACTCAAGGGTTTCTGAGGAGTATATTTTCTTCTCATAATAACTTTGCCTCAAATGTATTTTGTTGTTTGCTTCCCCATTTGACTTTCTAGGTTTAAATATGAAGAAGTCGCCTTCATTCTCACACATGATGATCGCCTAAAAAGCAAGCGCATAATTGCTAATGATCCGTTTATAGGGGCACAAAACATTAGTGCAGTGCTTCTCCAAACCAATAATAACGTAGCCAATTCTGAAACTGTATAAAAATCTGTGATTGTACTTAACAGTGATCGACTGTTCACGTGCAATTTAACACAGCTCCAATTTCCCTGGAGATGCGCTGGCCCTACAAGATATACGAGTAGGATTATAGAATATATGTATTATTTACAATTTTTTATTAAATATTGAATATTTAAATATATTATTATTTACCAGAAAACCAGAAAAAATTTCTTTATTCTACCGAGTTCGGTTCTTAAGTCTTTTTTCTGAGGTCTGTTTACGATTTTCTCAAGTCTGCTTGAAAATGGTGTAGTAACAAATTTCCATTTTTGTCAAAATGAATGAAATGTTTGATTGACTTCACATGGAATTTGTTTAAAAAATCTTTATCACACTTATTAATATCTGATAAAAGTAAACTGTTAATCTGAAAGTAAATTTTGTTAAAAAAAATGCACACAAATCGTATTTTGAAAATATGTAGGCTCTTATCACACGGAGCTGATTTTCGGCCCAAAATCGATTTTCGCTGAAAATCAGCCGATAATCTGATTTTCGACTTGGAATAACTGTCAAATGAAAATCACATGTTCGGCTGATTTTCATCGAAAATCAAGAAATTTTCGGTTTGCAACCGAGGTTTTTGTTGAAAATAGTACTGTTTCACAAAAATCCTTTACCCTGATATTATATTCATTCCAACACAATGAACACCAATACAAAGGAAAGAAATACCGCCAAACGAAAATCTGACGTATCACAATCTATTTTGTCGTGTGGACGGCTTTTTTGATAATTTTCAACCGAAAATTTGGTTCGTGTGAACGCACTATTACATGGAAACATACCCGATTGAAGTTATGTATTTGTACTAATTTATGAATAATTTACATGCGTACATATTTTTTTTTTTTTTTTGTAAAATATTAACAAAATTAATATTACTTTAATCAATTTACACTTTTGTGTAAAAAAGTAGAAAAAGCACGAAAAATATAAACCCAATAAAGCCCAATAAAACCCAAAAAACCCGACCCACCGGGCTTTTTTTAAAAAACCCGACCCACCGGGCTTTTTTAAAAAACCCGACCCACCGGGCTTTTTTTAAAAAAACCCGACCCACCGGGCTTTTTTTAAAAAACCCGGGTTTTTGCCAGCACTGAAAGAAATGTTGAAAAAAGTAAACTGCATTAACATTTCTGTGCATACACATAGTAGGTTAAGACAAAAACAAAAATTTGGGATAATCGATGCTTTGTGTAAAATTTACACCGTTCGGTTTTCATATGCAGTGGTTGTTTTAGCTATGTTTTCTTAGTATATGTCGATGACTTTTGACACCGTCTTCAGGGGGAAATTTTTGAAACTCGTATTTGAAAGTCGTATTTCTTCCAGGCGTTTGGGGGTAAATTATACTATATATCGAAAGATTTTGAAAATTGAGTAAAAAAAACACGTTTAAACCAGTGGTAGATCGAAAAGGACATCCTATGCAATAAAAAATCGACCCATTTTGCACGTTCTATGAACATTATTGTATCCTTCAGAGCCAAAATTTAAATAATGTTTGATGGTATCTCTTTCCAAACTGTTTAATCGTCTTCTAAACTTTCCAATCAACCCAGAAAAAAGCCTGATATGTTATAATGCTTCGGAATTTAAGTATTGGTATGATTTTTTGTTGTGTAGGATGTCCTCTTCGATCCCACTACTGGTTTTAACGCTTTGTTTAACTAAGACGACCTTCTACACTATTGAAAGACACACATCTAAGTAATTGACCATGGGTCGAGGAAGATTTCTGTCACTTTTTAATCAATTTTCGATATCATTCAGTTCAAGGATATACTGATGTGTTAATTCTTTATGTGGCACTAAAAGTTCTTTATTATCTCCGGAAAATAGTATTTTCAAGAAATCCATAATTATTTTTGGTGTAAAAAGTAAACCATCAGCTTCAAACTTTGAAAATAGCAAGTGTACTTATTTTTATGGTCAGCAAATCAAACACTTCTTAGATAAATAAATTCCTGAAAAAGAATATAGCTTCAAATATATAATTTATCTTTGAAAGAGACCACAGTTGTGAAAATCGCACGATGGAGTTAATAGCATTGAAGTGTAATAACCCATTTTCAGTAATTATTGATAGAAATTCACTGTTTTTCCTTTAATAAACGTTGTATGCAGGGTGTAGGGTATGTAAACTTCTGAGACCGATTTTAACACTAGAAAGACCGACACTTTGTATATACCTAGATTGCCCGGAAGCAGTCAAAATGACTGCCTTGTAAAAGAATAACTAATGTATAAAGAAATTGGTTAAATATATTTTTTTATATTTTGCATATTATTAACACTTCATTCGACATTTTTTTCATAAATTTTGAGCGAAAAATAAATACAATAATCACCTTATTAGAACATGTATCACTACCTAAAGATTCGAATAACAAGAAAAAATTTCACTTATTGAGCAACTGCAACTCATCAAGTATCGACAATGTATCACATATTTACGAGTTATTATATGACGGCAATCGAAAAAAGTAATGAAAACTAATGTTTCAATATCGAGACGAACTGATCATATAAGCAATGTACTAAATTTAATAATAAGAGTCATTTTATTATTTGAAATGACTCAAGCAGTCATAAATAAAGCAGTCATAAAAATGACTGCTTCTAGGTATAGCACATACGTATATACCAGAAATGAAGGAGGGGGAAGTTAAATACTAATTTAATAAATGCATTTATATGTCAAAAGTCAAAAAGTTTTAAGAAAGTGTGACATTATATACATACATTTTTTTCTAATTGAAATTAAAAAGCAGACAAAATGACTTGCTTGGGCAATCTAGTGTTAAATAATCTGGTTCTCTTTATTATTAAACGTTTGTATTATTTTGTTATCAAAAAACTAAGCTGAATTCAAAATCGAGTAAAAGCATCTCGCATTATTTAAGCGAGTAATAAGCAAATTCTTTGATAATAAGCGACGCCTTATACAATAAGCGGTCGTGTTTTGGTTATTTGGTTAAATATTTATTGCGCAACGAGGCACTTTTAACGAGTCTCATAATCGCCCTGATATGTTTACTCGGTAATGGATATGCCACAGACCGAATTTTGGATTAATTGAAAATCATCAAACGCTTTTTAGACAATTGTACAGTACACTCGGGATAACGTCAATACGTTGTTTTCTTCACAATAAAAACGCTTTGAACAACTATTTTGGTCCCAAATTTGAACAACGTTAAACGTCAACAATCTGATTTGACTTTCCTCTTCAAGGCGCAACTTTTGCAGTAACCGTTAAAATTAGACAACTAAAAAATTAAAAAATTAAATTGAATTGAATTGAATTAAATTTAAAAAAACACAAGTCGAAAAATTCGATTTTTTTATAATTTACCCTTAAGGTGCAAACAGACGAAGCGAGCAACAGCGATTTTACTTGCAAAAAGTGGTGTCACATCTTGTGGACAGCACAGAAAGTGCGACATCGCCTTATTACTTTCTAGGGGGAATCAATGACAGCGTGGAAGCACATAGAATATTCAATATGAACAAATCAGTGGTCACAAGCCATAACCGCCTAAGTCTGTTTTTCAAAATTTTCAGGAGAGCAGTTTAAAGTTTCAAATTAACATTGAAAGTAATAGGGCTAGGTGTTTCTTTTTTACATTTTTTAAGGAGTGTAAAAAAGATACAAACATGAAAAATTGATAGCAAATAGATTTAGACACGCTGAGCACGATGGCACTAAAATCTCAATTTTGTCCTAACTCGACTTAGGCGGTTATGGCTTGTGACCACTGAAATCTTATAATTATCCGAATTCAACCGGGATTTGATGGATTTCACACAATTTCCAAAAACACGCAGCAAACAGTGAAATTTTTAATTCAAATAAAAATTTCGCAGGCTGTAGCGGTCATTTTATGCAGATTTGGTAACAATATTAAAATGTTTTTAAATAAACTAATTTCTTTCTTTGTCCCTAAATTTAATATTTATATTAATTATTGAAATAACCTCTTGAACTCAAAATTATTCTTTTCAATTGAAAAATACTGAGATATCTTACACATCCCCCTACTCGAAAGTTCATTCCACAACCCGAATGTACTTATTTTCAGCGTCGTATGAACAGCAGTGAAAGTTTTGAAAGTCTTGCATCGTGTGGGCAGACTTGAAAGTAAGATTAAAAGTAAAGCATAGACATAAACCAAAAAAACTTTCAGGAGTGCTGTTGCTTGCATCGTCTGTTTGCACCTTTATTCAGTTTTTACCAAATTGTATTTTTATTCAATACCTGGTATTACGAGTATTAGAGCGTTTTTCAAAATACGAAAAATTGTTCATGTATTGCTGCGATGTGTTTACGAATAAAGTAGGTGTCGGGAGTTTGTCTGGTTAAAAGAATTTGAAGAATGAATTTCTGGGGTAGCAAAGAAAATTCCTGATGCGCTAGTATTTCATAAAATCACTTATTTGAAAACAGAACGGTATGGATTTTACACAAAACACCGATTATCTTGAAACTACTTTTTTGACTTAAGGTACTATGCAGTCCTTCTGCACATAGTGCCGAATATATACAGAACAATATAAAGACAGATAACATAATTACAAGTCCATTTCCAGAGTAAAAGTAACTGTTTACGAACATATTTTTACTGACCTGATTCCTTAACATAAACGTCGTAATATGTAATTCTTCAAACACCTTGTATTAGGCGGGGATAGGGAAAATCCTGGATATCGTATCAAAGTTTTCGGTGTGCGTTAGCTACATTTTCTGCTGTAACTACAGTCGATATTCAGAAAGCTTATTTAGCAGACGCCACATTTTGTTGCTTGGGGTTAAGAATTGAATCCCTGTCATAAATGGTATTATGGATAAATTTATCTAAAATACATTTTTTCATAATGGGACTATTATCACGTTTATATTTTTTATTTATCTGTCATGTTGCAGAACACACATCTAAAAAGGTAAATTGGATCAGCAGTCGAGGAGTTCATGATTACGTCAAAATATGTTGGATTATAAAAACCAAACATTAACAGAGTGTGTTGCAGTACACAAAATATTAATTTTAAAAAAAACTCCGACAAGTTAAGCACATTCGATTTTTTTTTTTTTTCAATAATCAATACATAAATTTCGGTTAATATAAAAATCCTAAATTAAATATCTGGGCTTATAACTTTTTGATTAAAACTTGATTTTAGACGTATCAAGCTTACGAAATATCAGTGATGTTGTCATCACATTCGTCGTTCACTCTAATATGTTTTGTCCGACACTATATGTATACTAAATGTTACCAATAACAACAAACATACGTCAAATAAGATAACCAGCTGGAATTAAAAAAAATATATATATGAATAAACATGTTTTTCAAGGGTGACAATGTCTTTACAGAAATCGTATAAATCCAATACTAGTGATACTTTTTGGTCATTCTAAAAACATTAACCTGGAATCCTTTCGGTAAGTTTTGAATGTGCCCGAATTATCGCAATGTAAGAGATGTTTGGCAACCGATTGCATATAACATTTAAATATAATTGATTAAAATAGTATATTTAAAACACCGATAATCAAACACAAACCAAATATCAGGAATTTGTACAAAATTGTCACAGTATTAAGTGCTAAAAATCATACATTAACTGCGTTTTTTTAAACCATTTCATCTCTTAATAGCCATATTAGTGTGATAATTTCTCCATCTTCTGAAGGTTCGAAGCAAATGTACGATATTTTTCATATATAAACAAATTCATAAATGTTATTTTAAATTATAAACTAATAATTTTCATATTTTTTTATTTAAATATTCGAAACATTTGAACGTTGAATTTCTGCTCTATGTGCTCAATTAGTATAATGAAGAAGAACATTATTCAACCTCACCGGATCGCAAAGATGTATCCTATAACAGATCATCATTTGAGCATAATGAACGCAGAAGAAGATCCAGGTAAATTATACAATTCTATAAAATATAATTTATAATTTTATAATATTTTTTAGAAGTCGTTCAACCTATAAATTAATGGAAGATCGTGGAAGAAGAGAATTTCAAGAAAAAGAAAAAAAAAACTTGAAAGACCGAATACAAGATCTTACCAAAGATCGACATCGATCTCGTGATAGACATAGAAGTCGATCAAAAAATCGTAAAGCACATACTCAATTGCACGAGAGAAGTAAGTTTTACTCTGATCGTAGAAAAAGTAGATCAAGAGACAGACGTGAAAATCGATCTAGAGATCACAAACATAGCCCCAGACGAAGTCGATCCGGAAAACGTTCACGTTCGCGGGAAAAAAGGTATGTTATGTCGTGTGCGAGTAGGTAACTTATTAGCGCAGAACATTTGATTTAAATAAAGGTTGTGTTTGTTGTGTCATACGAAATGCTACTACAATTGCTTCTAAAATAACATTTGAACAATAACGGACAAAAAATACAATTTATTATAAAAAGTATAATTATTTCTGTGAAATAATTAAAATAATGTTTGCAATCGGCAGAAGAAAATCGTCGAAAGAATTGGGTTGTTGCAGAAAAATAAATATATCTGTAAATTTGTGGTGCAGAAAATATTCTCTTATTTACACAATATGATCTTCGATCGCTCACCTTTCAATATCAACATGTAAATGATTATCGGAAAACTTCGGCTGGGTACGCGTCCCTTCCACACAACAAAGTGGAGACTTTCCCTACAATCCCTATATATTGCACCTACACTAAGACCTAGGACATTGAACATTGTTTATCAACTTCAACCATTAACATTATTTTTTGTTTAAATAGTAATAAAAGAAAGTATGTGATGCTTTAGAATCAATTTTTTGTCAAAACTTTTTGGCTAACAAGTTATAAGTTAAATGCCATACAACATTGTTTTATTTAATAAAATTCTTTTACTACTGTATAGACGCCGAAGTACTTCACCACGTCCATTCAGGCGAGGACGAACACCTCCGAACGGTTTAGGAGATAGGTCACCGAGAGCAGATCTTAGTCCTGAAGAGCGTGATGCTCGAACAGTTTTTTGCATGCAGTTATCTCAACGCATTAGAGCTAGAGATTTAGAGGAATTCTTTTCCAGCGTGGGAAAGGTTCGAGATGTTCGCTTAATAACTTGTAATAAGACAAAACGCTTTAAGGGTATAGCATACATTGAGTTCAAAGATCCAGAATCAGTGGCACTTGCTTTGGGATTATCAGGACAAAAACTTTTAGGAATACCTATCTCAGTCCAGCACACCCAAGCAGAGAAAAATCGTATAGCTAATTCAGTACCAACTTTTACCCCAAAAAACCACACTGGTCCTATGCGTCTTTATGTTGGATCTCTTCACTTCAATATTACTGAAGATATGTTAAGAGGCATTTTTGAACCATTTGGTAAAATTGATTCAATACAATTAATAATGGATTCTGAAACTGGACGGTCTAAGGGTTATGGATTTATTACGGTAATATTTTGTTTAAGTTTTATTTTAACTTTTATAATAAATATTTTGTTACAGTATCATAATGCTGAAGATGCAAAAAAGGCATTAGAACAATTAAACGGATTTGAATTAGCCGGACGACCTATGAAAGTTGGAAATGTTACGGAACGATTGGATATGAACACGACTTCACTTGATACTGACGAAATGGATCGGAGTGGTATTGATTTAGGAGCAACTGGAAGATTGCAGTTAATGTTCAAATTAGCAGAAGGAGCTGGCTTAGCCGTACCACAAGCAGCAGCTAATGCTTTGTTAGCCACTGCTCCTCAACCAATTCCTCTTCAAACTCAGGCACAAACTCCTGCAATTGCCACTCAATGTTTTATGCTTTCTAATATGTTTGATCCGAAAACTGAAAGTAACCCCTCTTGGGACGCAGAAATTCGTGATGATGTTATAGATGAATGTAGAAAACATGGCGGTGTTTTACATATCCATGTTGATAAAACTTCTCTAACTGGAAATGTTTATGTGAAGTGCCCTAGCATAACTACCGCTGTATTAGCAGTAAATGCATTACATGGGCGTTGGTTTGCTGGTCGCGTTATTACTGCTGCTTATGTTCCCTTACAGAACTATCACTCCTTATTTTCAGATGCAATATCATCTGTTGATTTGCTAAATACTACCAGAAAATCGAATGAAGAATGATATTTTTCAATAAAACAAAGCGAAACTAAATTAATCTTTTATATTATTATGTTTCAGGTGAAGTCAAATAAATAGTGGGATATACCAAACGATTGCTACTGTTGAGTATATTCCCAACCAAAAATATTAAGGTGGTTTGGCGAGGGAAAGGGGGGCAAAGGTGAAAATTGGAACTTGTTGTGGATTTACAATAGAATACGTCTGATTTCACGTCTCCACAAACCAGGAAGGTTAATAGTGGGGAAGTGGGTCTCGATTAAATGATGGGTGTTGCCAGCCTATAATTTGACAAGGGGGCTTTTTTAACAATCTGATTTTGAACCTCGGGGGGGGGGGCGTGGCTAAGTGCGTAGCCTACAGGCCAGCGGGGCCGGGGTTCAAATCCCGGTTCGATCCCGGCTCCGCCAACATCAATTTTTCTTTACGGCCTCATCTCGGCGAGCAATGACAACTATTTGTCATGAAAAAGCTCTCAACTAGGGCTCTCGATTTCTACCCGGGTAGCTAGCATTCCGGGCGTCCGGGTACCCGGATATGGCATTACCCGGGTAATAGCAATACCCGAAAAATAAATACAATAATCACCTTATTAGAACATGTATCACTACCTAAAGATTCGAATAACAAGAAAAAATTTCACTTATTGAGCAACTGCAACTCATCAAGTATCGACAATGTATCACATATTTACGAGTTATTATATGACGGCAATCGAAAAAAAGTAATGAAAACTAATGTTTCAATATCGAGACGAACTGATCATATAAGCAATGTACTAAATTTAATAATAAGAGTCATTTTATTATTGAAATGACTCAAGCAGTCATAAATAAAAGCAGTCATAAAAATGACTGCTTCTAGGTATAGCACATACGTATATACCAGAAATGAAGGAGGGGGAAGTTAAATACTAATTTAATAAATGCATTTATATGTCGTAAAAAAAGTCAAAAAGTTTTAAGAAAGTGTGACATTATATACATACATTTTTTTCTAATTGAAATTAAAAAGCAGACAAAATGACTTGCTTGGGCAATCTAGTGTTAAATAATCTGGTTCTCTTTATTATTAAACGTTTGTATTATTTTGTTATCAAAAAACTAAGCTGAATTCAAAATCGAGTAAAAGCATCTCGCATTATTTAAGCGAGTAATAAGCAAATTCTTTGATAATAAGCGACGCCTTATACAATAAGCGGTCGTGTTTTGGTTATTTGGTTAAATATTTATTGCGCAACGAGGCACTTTTAACGAGTCTCATAATCGCCCTGATATGTTTACTCGGTAATGGATATGCCACAGACCGAATTTTGGATTAATTGAAAATCATCAAACGCTTTTTAGACAATTGTACAGTACACTCGGGATAACGTCAATACGTTGTTTTCTTCACAATAAAAACGCTTTGAACAACTATTTTGGTCCCAAATTTGAACAACGTTAAACGTCAACAATCTGATTTGACTTTCCTCTTCAAGGCGCAACTTTTGCAGTAACCGTTAAAATTAGACAACTAAAAAATTAAAAAATTAAATTGAATTGAATTGAATTAAATTTAAAAAAACACAAGTCGAAAAAATTCGATTTTTTTATAATTTACCCTTAAGGTGCAAACAGACGAAGCGAGCAACAGCGATTTTACTTGCAAAAAGTGGTGTCACATCTTGTGGACAGCACAGAAAGTGCGACATCGCCTTATTACTTTCTAGGGGGAATCAATGACAGCGTGGAAGCACATAGAATATTCAATATGAACAAATCAGTGGTCACAAGCCATAACCGCCTAAGTCTGTTTTTCAAAATTTCCAGGAGAGCAGTTTAAAGTTTCAAATTAACATTGAAAGTAATAGGGCTAGGTGTTTCTTTTTTACATTTTTTAAGGAGTGTAAAAAAGATACAAACATGAAAAATTGATAGCAAATAGATTTAGACACGCTGAGCACGATGGCACTAAAATCTCAATTTTGTCCTAACTCGACTTAGGCGGTTATGGCTTGTGACCACTGAAATCTTATAATTATCCGAATTCAACCGGGATTTGATGGATTTCACACAATTTCCAAAAACACGCAGCAAACAGTGAAATTTTTAATTCAAATAAAAATTTCGCAGGCTGTAGCGGTCATTTTATGCAGATTTGGTAACAATATTAAAATGTTTTTAAATAAACTAATTTCTTTCTTTGTCCCTAAATTTAATATTTATATTAATTATTGAAATAACCTCTTGAACTCAAAATTATTCTTTTCAATTGAAAAATACTGAGATATCTTACACATCCCCCTACTCGAAAGTTCATTCCACAACCCGAATGTACTTATTTTCAGCGTCGTATGAACAGCAGTGAAAGTTTTGAAAGTCTTGCATCGTGTGGGCAGACTTGAAAGTAAGATTAAAAGTAAAGCATAGACATAAACCAAAAAAACTTTCAGGAGTGCTGTTGCTTGCATCGTCTGTTTGCACCTTTATTCAGTTTTTACCAAATTGTATTTTTATTCAATACCTGGTATTACGAGTATTAGAGCGTTTTTCAAAATACGAAAAATTGTTCATGTATTGCTGCGATGTGTTTACGAATAAAGTAGGTGTCGGGAGTTTGTCTGGTTAAAAGAATTTGAAGAATGAATTTCTGGGGTAGCAAAGAAAATTCCTGATGCGCTAGTATTTCATAAAATCACTTATTTGAAAACAGAACGGTATGGATTTTACACAAAACACCGATTATCTTGAAACTACTTTTTTGACTTAAGGTACTATGCAGTCCTTCTGCACATAGTGCCGAATATATACAGAACAATATAAAGACAGATAACATAATTACAAGTCCATTTCCAGAGTAAAAGTAACTGTTTACGAACATATTTTTACTGACCTGATTCCTTAACATAAACGTCGTAATATGTAATTCTTCAAACACCTTGTATTAGGCGGGGATAGGGAAAATCCTGGATATCGTATCAAAGTTTTCGGTGTGCGTTAGCTACATTTTCTGCTGTAACTACAGTCGATATTCAGAAAGCTTATTTAGCAGACGCCACATTTGTTGCTTGGGGTTAAGAATTGAATCCCTGTCATAAATGGTATTATGGATAAATTTATCTAAAATACATTTTTTCATAATGGGACTATTATCACGTTTATATTTTTTATTTATCTGTCATGTTGCAGAACACACATCTAAAAAGGTAAATTGGATCAGCAGTCGAGGAGTTCATGCATTACGTCAAAATATGTTGGATTATAAAAACCAAACATTAACAGAGTGTGTTGCAGTACACAAAATATTAATTTTAAAAAAAACTCCGACAAGTTAAGCACATTCGATTTTTTTTTTTTTTTCAATAATCAATACATAAATTTCGGTTAATATAAAAATCCTAAATTAAATATCTGGGCTTATAACTTTTTGATTAAAACTTGATTTTAGACGTATCAAGCTTACGAAATATCAGTGATGTTGTCATCACATTCGTCGTTCACTCCTAATATGTTTTGTCCGACACTATATGTATACTAAATGTTACCAATAACAACAAACATACGTCAAATAAGATAACCAGCTGGAATTAAAAAAAATATATATATGAATAAACATGTTTTTCAAGGGTGACAATGTCTTTACAGAAATCGTATAAATCCAATACTAGTGATACTTTTTGGTCATTCTAAAAACATTAACCTGGAATCCTTTCGGTAAGTTTTGAATGTGCCCGAATTATCGCAATGTAAGAGATGTTTGGCAACCGATTGCATATAACATTTAAATATAATTGATTAAAATAGTATATTTAAAACACCGATAATCAAACACAAACCAAATATCAGGAATTTGTACAAAATTGTCACAGGATTAAGTGCTAAAAATCATACATTAACTGCGTTTTTTTAAACCATTTCATCTCTTAATAGCCATATTAGTGTGATAATTTCTCCATCTTCTGAAGGTTCGAAGCAAATGTACGATATTTTTCATATATAAACAAATTCATAATGTTATTTTAAATTATAAACTAATAATTTCATATTTTTTTATTTAAATATTCGAAACATTTGAACGTTGAATTTCTGCTCTATGTGCTCAATTAGTATAATGAAGAAGAACATTATTCAACCTCACCGGATCGCAAAGATGTATCCTATAACAGATCATCATTTGAGCATAATGAACGCAGAAGAAGATCCAGGTAAATTATACAATTCTATAAAATATAATTTATAATTTTATAATATTTTTTAGAAGTCGTTCAACCTATAAATTAATGGAAGATCGTGGAAGAAGAGAATTTCAAGAAAAAGAAAAAAAAAACTTGAAAGACCGAATACAAGATCTTACCAAAGATCGACATCGATCTCGTGATAGACATAGAAGTCGATCAAAAAATCGTAAAGCACATACTCAATTGCACGAGAGAAGTAAGTTTTACTCTGATCATAGAAAAAGTAGATCAAGAGACAGACGTGAAAATCGATCTAGAGATCACAAACATAGCCCCAGACGAAGTCGATCCGGAAAACGTTCACGTTCGCGGGTAAAAAGGTATGTTCTGTCGTGTGCGAGTAGGTAACTTATTAGCGCAGAACATTTGATTTAAATAAAGGTTGTGTTTGTTGTGTCATACGAAATGCTACTACAATTGCTTCTAAAATAACATTTGAACAATAACGGACAAAAAATACAATTTATTATAAAAAGTATAATTATTTCTGTGAAATAATTAAAATAATGTTTGCAATCGGCAGAAGAAAATCGTCGAAAGAATTGGGTTGTTGCAGAAAAATAAATATATCTGTAAATTTGTGGTGCAGAAAATATTCTCTTATTTACACAATATGATCTTCGATCGCTCACCTTTCAATATCAACATGTAAATGATTATCGGAAAACTTCGGCTGGGTAAGCGTCCCTTCCACACAACAAAGTGGAGACTTTCCCTACAATCCCTATATATTGCACCTACACTAAGACCTAGGACATTGAACATTGTTTATCAACTTCAACCATTAACATTATTTTTTAGTTTGTTTGCTTTAGAATCAATTTTTTAGAATGCCACGAATAATTTTGGCTATGATACGGAAGTATTGCTTATACACCTCCATTGAGTCACTGACGAAATGGATCGTGTGAGTGTATTGATTTAGGAGCAAGCTGGGAAGATTGCAGTTTGTAATGTTAAATAGTCTGCAGAAGGAGCTGGCTTGTAGCCGTTACACAAGCAGCAGCAATGCTTTGTTAGCCACTGGCTCTCTTAACCTTCCTCTTCAAATCTGGCCCAAACGCCTGCACTTAATGGCCACTCTCAATGTATTATTACATGCTTTCATAATAATGTGGATCAAAAACTGACAAGATTACCGACCCTCTTGGGACGCAGAAGAATCGTGATGATGGTATTGATTAGAATGAGATGCGTATGCAAATGGCGGTGTTTTACATAGTCCATGTTTGTTAAAACCTTCTCTAACTGGACAATGTTTATGTGAGCAGGTGAAGTCCCCTAGCATAAATCACCGCGTGTAATTAACGCTGTAAATGCATCTACATGGGCGTTGGTTTGCTGGTCGCGTTATTACTGCTGCTTATGTTCCCTTACAGAACTATCACTCCTTATTTTCAGATGCAATATCATCTGTTGATTTGCTAAATACTACCAGAAAATCGAATGAAGAATGATATTTTTTCAATAAAACAAAGCGAAACTAAATTAATCTTTTATATTATTATGTTTCAGGTGAAGTCAAATAAATAGTGGGATATACCAAACGATTGCTACTGTTGAGTATATTCCCAACCAAAAATATTAAGGTGGTTTGGCGAGGGAAAGGGGGCAAAGGTGAAAATTGGAACTTGTTCTGGATTTACAATAGAATACGTCTGATTTCACGTCTCCACAAACCAGGAAGGTTAATAGTGGGGAAGTGGGTCTCGATTAAATGATGGGTGTTGCCAGCCTATAATTTGACAAGGGGGCTTTTTTAACAATCTGATTTTGAACCTCGGGGGGGGCGTGGCTAAGTGCGTAGCCTACAGGCCAGCGGGGCCGGGGTTCAAATCCCGGTTCGATCCCGGCTCCGCCAACATCAATTTTTCTTTACGGCCTCATCTCGGCGAGCAATGACAACTATTTGTCATGAAAAAGCTCTCAACTAGGGATCTCGATTTCTACCCGGGTAGCTAGCATTCCGGGCGTCCGGGTACCCGGATATGGCATTACCCGGGTAATAGCAATACCCGGGTAATAGCCAATACCCGGGTAATAGCTAATACACAGGTAATAGCATTACCCGGGTAATGCTACCCGGCCTTTCATTACCCGGGTAGCAGGCAAAGGCCGATATAAGCCTTTCGAGTGTTAGAAGCGAAACGACGCACATCGTTCGGCATTTCAAGCGACGGAGCAGGTAGCGGGGGTTGGTTTTGAAGCACAGTGCGTCGATTGTTGATGTTGTTGTTTTTTGTTCGTTGTTTGTTTTGATGACCATTTGATGCGTTGTGTGTTTGCCTTCGCACATCTTTGTGTGTTTGCTGCGAAAAGATGCATAGCGCGCGATGCACTCGAAGGAGCAGGTAACGTACGTTTGTTTTGAAGTACAAACTGAAGAGTGCCGATTTTAACACTAGAAAGACCGACACTTTGTATATACCTAGATTGCCCGGAAGCAGTCAAAATGACTGCCTTGTAAAAGAATAACTAATGTATAAAGAAATTGGTTAAATATATTTTTTTTATATTTTGCATATTATTAACACTTCATTCGACATTTTTTTCATAAATTTTGAGCGAAAAATAAATACAATAATCACCTTATTAGAACATGTATCACTACCTAAAGATTCGAATAACAAGAAAAAATTTCACTTATTGAGCAACTGCAACTCATCAAGTATCGACAATGTATCACATATTTACGAGTTATTATATGACGGCAATCGAAAAAAAGTAATGAAAACTAATGTTTCAATATCGAGACGAACTGATCATATAAGCAATGTACTAAATTTAATAATAAGAGTCATTTTATTATTTGAAATGACTCAAGCAGTCATAAATAAAAGCAGTCATAAAAATGACTGCTTCTAGGTATAGCACATACGTATATACCAGAAATGAAGGAGGGGGAAGTTAAATACTAATTTAATAAATGCATTTATATGTCGTAAAAAAAGTCAAAAAGTTTTAAGAAAGTGTGACATTATATACATACATTTTTTTCTAATTGAAATTAAAAAGCAGACAAAATGACTTGCTTGGGCAATCTAGTGTTAAATAATCTGGTTCTCTTTATTATTAAACGTTTGTATTATTTTGTTATCAAGGCACTTTTAACGAGTCTCATAATCGCCCTGATATGTTTACTCGGTAATGGATATGCCACAGACCGAATTTTGGATTAATTGAAAATCATCAAACGCTTTTTAGACAATTGTACAGTACACTCGGGATAACGTCAATACGTTGTTTTCTTCACAATAAAAACGCTTTGAACAACTATTTTGGTCCCAAATTTGAACAACGTTAAACGTCAACAATCTGATTTGACTTTCCTCTTCAAGGCGCAACTTTTGCAGTAACCGTTAAAATTAGACAACTAAAAAATTAAAAATTAAATTGAATTGAATTGAATTAAATTTAAAAAAACACAAGTCGAAAAATTCGATTTTTTTATAATTTACCCTTAAGGTGCAAACAGACGAAGCGAGCAACAGCGATTTTACTTGCAAAAAGTGGTGTCACATCTTGTGGACAGCACAGAAAGTGCGACATCGCCTTATTACTTTCTAGGGGGAATCAATGACAGCGTGGAAGCACATAGAATATTCAATATGAACAAATCAGTGGTCACAAGCCATAACCGCCTAAGTCTGTTTTTCAAAATTTTCAGGAGAGCAGTTTAAAGTTTCAAATTAACATTGAAAGTAATAGGGCTAGGTGTTCCTTTTTTACATTTTTTAAGGAGTGTAAAAAAGATACAAACATGAAAAATTGATAGCAAATAGATTTAGACACGCTGAGCACGATGGCACTAAAATCTAAATTTTGTCCTAACTCGACTTAGTCGGTTATGGCTTGTGACCACTGAAATCTTATAATTATCCGAATTCAACCGGGATTTGATGGATTTCACACAATTTCCAAAAACACGCAAACAGTGAAATTTTTAATTCAAATAAAAATTTCGCAGGCTGTAGCGGTCATTTTATGCAGATTTGGTAACAATATTAAAATGTTTTTAAATAAACTAATTTCTTTCTTTGTCCCTAAATTTAATATTTATATTAATTATTGAAATAACCTCTTGAACTCAAAATTATTCTTTTCAATTGAAAAATACTGAGATATCTTACACATCCCCCTACTCGAAAGTTCATTCCACAACCCGAATGTACTTATTTTCAGCGTCGTATGAACAGCAGTGAAAGTTTTGAAAGTCTTGCATCGTGTGGGCAGACTTGAAAGTAAGATTAAAAGTAAAGCATAGACATAAACCAAAAAAACTTTCAGGAGTGCTGTTGCTTGCATCGTCTGTTTGCACCTTTATTCAGTTTTTACCAAATTGTATTTTTATTCAATACCTGGGATTACGAGTATTAGAGCGTTTTTCAAAATACGAAAAATTGTTCATGTATTGCTGCGATGTGTTTACGAATAAAGTAGGTGTCGGGAGTTTGTCTGGTTAAAAGAATTTGAAGAATGAATTTCTGGGGTAGCAAAGAAAATTCCTGATGCGCTAGTATTTCATAAAATCACTTATTTGAAAACAGAACGGTATGGATTTTACACAAAACACCGATTATCTTGAAACTACTTTTTTGACTTAAGGTACTATGCAGTCCTTCTGCACATGGTGCCGAATATATACAGAACAATATAAAGACAGATAACATAATTACAAGTCCATTTCCAGAGTAAAAGTAACTGTTTACGAACATATTTTTACTGACCTGATTCCTTAACATAAACGTCGTAATATGTAATTCTTCAAACACCTTGTATTAGGCGGGGATAGGGAAAATCCTGGATATCGTATCAAAGTTTTCGGTGTGCGTGTAGCTACATTTTCTGCTGTAACTACAGTCGATATTCAGAAAGCTTATTTAGCAGACGCCACATTTTGTTGCTTGGGGTTAAGAATTGAATCCCTGTCATAAATGGTATTATGGATAAATTTATCTAAAATACATTTTTTCATAATGGGACTATTATCACGTTTATATTTTTTATTTATCTGTCATGTTGCAGAACACACATCTAAAAAGGTAAATTGGATCAGCAGTCGAGGAGTTCATGATTACGTCAAAATATATTGGATTATAAAAACCAAACATTAACAGAGTGTGTTGCAGTACACAAAATATTAATTTAAAAAAAACTCCGACAAGTTAAGCACATTCGATTTTTTTTTTTTCAATAATCAATACATAAATTTCGGTTAATATAAAAATCCTAAATTAAATATCTGGGCTTATAACTTTTTGATTAAAACTTGATTTTAGACGTATCAAGCTTACGAAATATCAGTGATGTTGTCATCACATTCGTCGTTCACTCTAATATGTTTTGTCCGACACTATATGTATACTAAATGTTACCAATAACAACAAACATACGTCAAATAAGATAACCAGCTGGAATTAAAAAAAATATATATATGAATAAACATGTTTTTCAAGGGTGACAATGTCTTTACAGAAATCGTATAAATCCAATACTAGTGATACTTTTTGGTCATTCTAAAAACATTAACCTGGAATCCTTTCGGTAAGTTTTGAATGTGCCCGAATTATCGCAATGTAAGAGATGTTTGGCAACCGATTGCATATAACATTTAAATATAATTGATTAAAATAGTATATTTAAAACACCGATAATCAAACACAAACCAAATATCAGGAATTTGTACAAAATTGTCACAGGATTAAGTTCTAAAAATCATACATTAACTGCGTTTTTTTAAACCATTTCATCTCTTAATAGCCATATTAGTGTGATAATTTCTCCATCTTCTGAAGGTTCGAAGCAAATGTACGATATTTTTCATATATAAACAAATTCATAAATGTTATTTTAAATTATAAACTAATCATTTTCATATTTTTTTATTTAAATATTCGAAACATTTGAACGTTGAATTTCTGCTCTATGTGCTCAATTAGTATAATGAAGAAGAACATTATTCAACCTCACCGGATCGCAAAGATGTATCCTATAACAGATCATCATTTGAGCATAATGAACGCAGAAGAAGATCCAGGTAAATTATACAATTCTATAAAATATAATTTATAATTTTATAATATTTTTTAGAAGTCGTTCAACCTATAAATTAATGGAAGATCGTGGAAGAAGAGAATTTCAAGAAAAAGAAAAAAAAACTTGAAAGACCGAATACAAGATCTTACCAAAGATCGACATCGATCTCGTGATAGACATAGAAGTCGATCAAAAAATCGTAAAGCGCATACTCAATTGCACGAGAGAAGTAAGTTTTACTCTGATCGTAGAAAAAGTAGATCAAGAGACAGACGTGAAAATCGATCTAGAGATCACAAACATAGCCCCAGACGAAGTCGATCCGGAAAACGTTCACGTTCGCGGGAAAAAAGGTATGTTATGTCTTACATTGGACATTGAACATTGTTTATCAACTTCAACCATTAACATTATTTTTTGTTTAAATAGTAATAAAAGAAAGTATGTGATGCTTTAGAATCAATTTTTTGTCAAAACTTTTTGGCTAACAAGTTATAAGTTAAATGCCATACAACATTGTTTTATTTAATAAAATTCTTTTACTACTGTATAGACGCCGAAGTACTTCACCACGTCCATTCAGGCGAGGACGAACACCTCCGAACGGTTTAGGAGATAGGTCACCGAGAGCAGATCTTAGTCCTGAAGAGCATGATGCTCGAACAGTTTTTTGCATGCAGTTATCTCAACGCATTAGAGCTAGAGATTTAGAGGAATTCTTTTCCAGCGTGGGAAAGGTTCGAGATGTTCGCTTAATAACTTGTAATAAGACAAAACGCTTTAAGGGTATAGCATACATTGAGTTCAAAGATCCAGAATCAGTGGCACTTGCTTTGGGATTATCAGGACAAAAACTTTTAGGAATACCTATCTCAGTCCAGCACACCCAAGCAGAGAAAAATCGTATAGCTAATTCAGTACCAACTTTTACCCCAAAAAACCACACTGGTCCTATGCGTCTTTATGTTGGATCTCTTCACTTCAATATTACTGAAGATATGTTAAGAGGCATTTTTGAAACATTTGGTAAAATTGATTCAATACAATTAATAATGGATTCTGAAACTGGACGGTCTAAGGGTTATGGATTTATTACGGTAATATTTTGTTTAAGTTTTATTTTAACTTTTATAATAAATATTTTATTACAGTATCATAATGCTGAAGATGCAAAAAAGGCATTAGAACAATTAAACGGATTTGAATTAGCCGGACGACCTATGAAAGTTGGAAATGTTACGGAACGATTGGATATGAACACGACTTCACTTGATACTGACGAAATGGATCGGAGTGGTATTGATTTAGGAGCAACTGGAAGATTGCAGTTAATGTTCAAATTAGCAGAAGGAGCTGGCTTAGCCGTACCACAAGCAGCAGCTAATGCTTT
The DNA here is from genome assembly GCA_017309665.1 of Coelopa frigida. Lineage (NCBI taxonomy): Eukaryota > Metazoa > Arthropoda > Insecta > Diptera > Coelopidae > Coelopa > Coelopa frigida. Next base: position 116,193 of record JAFDUT010000030.1, read on the forward strand.
GTTAGCCACTGCTCCTCAACCAATTCCTCTTCAAACTCAGGCACAAACTCCTGCAATTGCCACTCAATGTTTTATGCTTTCTAATATGTTTGATCCGAAAACTGAAAGTAACCCCTCTTGGGACGCAGAAATTCGTGATGATGTTATAGATGAATGTAGAAAACATGGCGGTGTTTTACATATCCATGTTGATAAAACTTCTCTAACTGGAAATGTTTATGTGAAGTGTCCTAGCATAACTACCGCTGTATTAGCAGTAAATGCATTACATGGGCGTTGGTTTGCTGGTCGCGTTATTACTGCTGCTTATGTTCCCTTACAGAACTATCACTCCTTATTTTCAGATGCAATATCATCTGTTGATTTGCTAAATACTACCAGAAAATCGAATGAAGAATGATATTTTTTCAATAAAACAAAGCGAAACTAAATTAATCTTTTATATTATTATGTTTCAGGTGAAGTCAAATAAATAGTGGGATATACCAAACGATTGCTACTGTTGAGTATATTCCCAACCAAAAATATTAAGGTGGTTTGGCGAGGGAAAGGGGGCAAAGGTGAAAATTGGAACTTGTTCTGGATTTACAATAGAATACGTCTGATTTCACGTCTCCACAAACCAGGAAGGTTAATAGTGGGGAAGTGGGTCTCGATTAAATGATGGGTGTTGCCAGCCTATAATTTGACAAGGGGGCTTTTTTAACAATCTGATTTTGAACCTCGGGGGGGGGCGTGGCTAAGTGCGTAGCCTACAGGCCAGCGGGGCCGGGGTTCAAATCCCGGTTCGATCCCGGCTCCGCCAACATCAATTTTTCTTTACGGCCTCATCTCGGCGAGCAATGACAACTATTTGTCATGAAAAAGCTCTCAACTAGGGATCTCGATTTCTACCCGGGTAGCTAGCATTCCGGCGTCCGGGTACCCGGATATGGCATTACCCGGGTAATAGCAATACCCGGGTAATAGCCATACCCGGTAATAGCTAATACACAGGTAATAGCATTACCCGGGTAATGCTACCCGGCCTTTCATTACCCGGGTAGCAGGCAAAGGCCGATATAAGCCTTTCGAGTGTTAGAAGCGAAACGACGCACATCGTTCGGCATTTCAAGCGACGGAGCAGGTAGCGGGGGTTGGTTTTGAAGCACAGTGCGTCGATTGTTGATGTTGTTGTTTTTTGTTCGTTGTTTGTTTTGATGACCATTTGATGCGTTGTGTGTTTGCCTTCGCACATCTTTGTGTGATTGCTGCGAAAAGATGCATAGCGCGCGATGCACTCGAAGGAGCAGGTAACGTACGTTTGTTTTGAAGTACAAACTGAAGAGTGCCGATTTTAACACTAGAAAGACCGACACTTTGTATATACCTAGATTGCCCGGAAGCAGTCAAAATGACTGCCTTGTAAAAGAATAACTAATGTATAAAGAAATTGGTTAAATATATTTTTTTTATATTTTGCATATTATTAACACTTCATTCGACATTTTTTTCATAAATTTTGAGCGAAAAATAAATACAACAATCACCTTATTAGAACATGTATCACTACCTAAAGATTCGAATAACAAGAAAAAATTTCACTTATTGAGCAACTGCAACTCATCAAGTATCGACAATGTATCACATATTTACGAGTTATTATATGACGGCAATCGAAAAAAAGTAATGAAAACTAATGTTTCAATATCGAGACGAACTGATCATATAAGCAATGTACTAAATTTAATAATAAGAGTCATTTTATTATTTGAAATGACTCAAGCAGTCATAAATAAAAGCAGTCATAAAAATGACGGCTTCTAGGTATAGCACATACGTATATACCAGAAATGAAGGAGGGGGAAGTTAAATACTAATTTAATAAATGCATTTATATGTCGTAAAAAAAGTCAAAAAGTTTTAAGAAAGTGTGACATTATATACATACATTTTTTTCTAATTGAAATTAAAAAGCAGACAAAATGACTTGCTTGGGAAATCTAGTGTTAAATAATCTGGTTCTCTTTATTATTAAACGTTTGTATTATTTTGTTATCAAGGCACTTTTAACGAGTCTCATAATCGCCCTGATATGTTTACTCGGTAATGGATATGCCACAGACCGAATTTTGGATTAATTGAAAATCATCAAACGCTTTTTAGACAATTGTACAGTACATTCGGGATAACGTCAATACGTTGTTTTCTTCACAATAAAAACGCTTTGAACAACTATTTTGGTCCCAAATTTGAACAACGTTAAACGTCAACAATCTGATTTGACTTTCCTCTTCAAGGCGCAACTTTTGCAGTAACCGTTAAAATTAGACAACTAAAAAATTAAAAAAATAAATTGAATTGAATTGAATTAAATTTAAAAAAACACAAGTCGAAAAATTCGATTTTTTTATAATTTACCCTTAAGGTGCAAACAGACGAAGCGAGCAACAGCGATTTTACTTGCAAAAAGTGGTGTCACATCTTGTGGACAGCACAGAAAGTGCGACATCGCCTTATTACTTTCTAGGGGGAATCAATGACAGCGTGGAAGCACATAGAATATTCAATATGAACAAATCAGTGGTCACAAGCCATAACCGCCTAAGTCTGTTTTTCAAAATTTTCAGGAGAGCAGTTTAAAGTTTCAAATTAACATTGAAAGTAATAGGGCTAGGTGTTCCTTTTTTACATTTTTTAAGGAGTGTAAAAAAGATACAAACATGAAAAATTGATAGCAAATAGATTTAGACACGCTGAGCACGATGGCACTAAAATCTAAATTTTGTCCTAACTCGACTTAGTCGGTTATGGCTTGTGACCACTGAAATCTTATAATTATCCGTATTCAAGCGGGATTTGATGGATTTCACACAATTTCCAAAAACACGCAAACAGTGAAATTTTTAATTCAAATAAAAATTTCGCAGGCTGTAGCGGTCATTTTATGCAGATTTGGTAACAATATTAAAATGTTTTTAAATAAACTAATTTCTTTCTTTGTCCCTAAATTTAATATTTATATTAATTATTGAAATAACCTCTTGAACTTAAAATTATTCTTTTCAATTGAAAAATACTGAGATATCTTACACATCCCCCTACTCGAAAGTTCATTCCACAACCCGAATGTACTTATTTTCAGCGTCGTATGAACAGCAGTGAAAGTTTTGAAAGTCTTGCATCGTGTGGGCAGACTTGAAAGTAAGATTAAAAGTAAAGCATAGACATAAACCAAAAAAACTTTCAGGAGTGCTGTTGCTTGCATCGTCTGATTGCACCTTTATTCAGTTTTTATCAAATTGTATTTTTATTCAATACCTGGGATTACGAGTATTAGAGCGTTTTTCAAAATACGAAAAATTGTTCATGTATTGCTGCGATGTGTTTACGAATAAAGTAGGTGTCGGGAGTTTGTCTGGTTAAAAGAATTTGAAGAATGAATTTCTGGGGTAGCAAAGAAAATTCCTGATGCGCTAGTATTTCATAAAATCACTTATTTGAAAACAGAACGGTATGGATTTTACACAAAACACCGATTATCTTGAAACTACTTTTTTGACTTAAGGTACTATGCAGTCCTTCTGCACATGGTGCCGAATATATACAGAACAATATAAAGACAGATAACATAATTACAAGTCCATTTCCAGAGTAAAAGTAACTGTTTACGAACATATTTTTACTGACCTGATTCCTTAACATAAACGTCGTAATATGTAATTCTTCAAACACCTTGTATTAGGCGGGGATAGGGAAAATCCTGGATATCGTATCAAAGTGCGTTAGCTACATTTTCTGCTGTAACTACAGTCGATATTCAGAAAGCTTATTTAGCAGACGCCACATTTTGTTGCTTGGGGTTAAGAATTGAATCCCTGTCATAAATGGTATTATGGATAAATTTATCTAAAATACATTTTTTCATAATGGGACTATTATCACGTTTATATTTTTTATTTATCTGTCATGTTGCAGAACACACATCTAAAAAGGTAAATTGGATCAGCAGTCGAGGAGTTCATGATTACGTCAAAATATGTTGGATTATAAAAACCAAACATTAACAGAGTGTGTTGCAGTACACAAAATATTAATTTTAAAAAAAACTCCGACAAGTTAAGCACATTCGATTTTTTTTTTTCAATAATCAATACATAAATTTCGGTTAATATAAAAATCCTAAATTAAATATCTGGGCTTATAACTTTTTGATTAAAACTTGATTTTAGACGTATCAAGCTTACGAAATATCAGTGATGTTGTCATCACATTCGTCGTTCACTCTAATATGTTTTGTCCGACACTATATGTATACTAAATGTTACCAATAACAACAAACATACGTCAAATAAGATAACCAGCTGGAATTAAAAAAAATATATATATGAATAAACATGTTTTTCAAGGGTGACAATGTCTTTACAGAAATCGTATAAATCCAATACTAGTGATACTTTTTGGTCATTCTAAAAACATTAACCTGGAATCCTTTCGGTAAGTTTTGAATGTGCCCGAATTATCGCAATGTAAGAGATGTTTGGCAACCGATTGCATATAACATTTAAATATAATTGATTAAAATAGTATATTTAAAACACCGATAATCAAACACAAACCAAATATCAGGAATTTGTACAAAATTTGACACAATGGACGTTGAATTTCTGCTCTATGTGCTCAATTAGTATAATGAAGAAGAACATTATTCAACCTCACCGGATCGCAAAGATGTATCCTATAACAGATCATCATTTGAGCATAATGAACGCAGAAGAAGATCCAGGTAAATTATACAATTCTATAAAATATAATTTATAATTTTATAATATTTTTTAGAAGTCGTTCAACCTATAAATTAATGGAAGATCGTGGAAGAAGAGAATTTCAAGAAAAAGAAAAAAAAAACTTGAAAGACCGAATACAAGATCTTACCAAAGATCGACATCGATCTCGTGATAGACATAGAAGTCGATCAAAAAATCGTAAAGCGCATACTCAATTGCACGAGAGAAGTAAGTTTTACTCTGATCGTAGAAAAAGTAGATCAAGAGACAGACGTGAAAATCGATCTAGAGATCACAAACATAGCCCCAGACGAAGTCGATCCGGAAAACGTTCACGTTCGCGGGAAAAAAGGTATGTTATGTCGTGTGCGAGTAGGTAACTTATTAGCGCAGAACATTTGATTTAAATAAAGGTTGTGTTTGTTGTGTCATACGAAATGCTACTACAATTGCTTCTAAAATAACATTTGAACAATAACGGACAAAAAATACAATTTATTATAAAAAGTATAATTATTTCTGTGAAATAATTAAAATAATGTTTGCAATCGGCAGAAGAAAATCGTCGAAAGAATTGGGTTGTTGCAGAAAAATAAATATATCTGTAAATTTGTGGTGCAGAAAATATTCTCTTATTTACACAATATGATCTTCGATCGCTCACCTTTCAATATCAACATGTAAATGATTATCGGAAAACTTCGGCTGGGTACGCGTCCCTTCCACACAACAAAGTGGAGACTTTCCCTACAATCCCTATATATTGCACCTACACTAAGACCTAGGACATTGAACATTGTTTATCAACTTCAACCATTAACATTATTTTTTGTTTAAATAGTAATAAAAGAAAGTATGTGATGCTTTAGAATCAATTTTTTGTCAAAACTTTTTGGCTAACAAGTTATAAGTTAAATGCCATACAACATTGTTTTATTTAATAAAATTCTTTTACTACTGTATAGACGCCGAAGTACTTCACCACGTCCATTCAGGCGAGGACGAACACCTCCGAACGGTTTAGGAGATAGGTCACCGAGAGCAGATCTTAGTCCTGAAGAGCGTGATGCTCGAACAGTTTTTTGCATGCAGTTATCTCAACGCATTAGAGCTAGAGATTTAGAGGAATTCTTTTCCAGCGTGGGAAAGGTTCGAGATGTTCGCTTAATAACTTGTAATAAGACAAAACGCTTTAAGGGTATAGCATACATTGAGTTCAAAGATCCAGAATCAGTGGCACTTGCTTTGGGATTATCAGGACAAAAACTTTTAGGAATACCTATCTCAGTCCAGCACACCCAAGCAGAGAAAAATCGTATAGCTAATTCAGTACCAACTTTTACCCCAAAAAACCACACTGGTCCTATGCGTCTTTATGTTGGATCTCTTCACTTCAATATTACTGAAGATATGTTAAGAGGCATTTTTGAACCATTTGGTAAAATTGATTCAATACAATTAATAATGGATTCTGAAACTGGACGGTCTAAGGGTTATGGATTTATTACGGTAATATTTTGTTTAAGTTTTATTTTAACTTTTATAATAAATATTTTGTTACAGTATCATAATGCTGAAGATGCAAAAAAGGCATTAGAACAATTAAACGGATTTGAATTACCCGGACGACCTATGAAAGTTGGAAATGTTACGGAACGATTGGATATGAACACGACTTCACTTGATACTGACGAAATGGATCGGAGTGGTATTGATTTAGGAGCAACTGGAAGATTGCAGTTAATGTTCAAATTAGCAGAAGGAGCTGGCTTAGCCGTACCACAAGCAGCAGCTAATGCTTTGTTAGCCACTGCTCCTCAACCAATTCCTCTTCAAACTCAGGCACAAACTCCTGCAATTGCCACTCAATGTTTTATGCTTTCTAATATGTTTGATCCGAAAACTGAAAGTAACCCCTCTTGGGACGCAGAAATTCGTGATGATGTTATAGATGAATGTAGAAAACATGGCGGTGTTTTACATATCCATGTTGATAAAACTTCTCTAACTGGAAATGTTTATGTGAAGTGTCCTAGCATAACTACCGCTGTATTAGCAGTAAATGCATTACATGGGCGTTGGTTTGCTGGTCGCGTTATTACTGCTGCTTATGTTCCCTTACAGAACTATCACTCCTTATTTTCAGATGCAATATCATCTGTTGATTTGCTAAATACTACCAGAAAATCGAATGAAGAATGATATTTTTTCAATAAAACAAAGCGAAACTAAATTAATCTTTTATATTATTATGTTTCAGGTGAAGTCAAATAAATAGTGGGATATACCAAACGATTGCTACTGTTGAGTATATTCCCAACCAAAAATATTAAGGTGGTTTGGCGAGGGAAAGGGGGCAAAGGTGAAAATTGGAACTTGTTGTGGATTTACAATAGAATACGTCTGATTTCACGTCTCCACAAACCAGGAAGGTTAATAGTGGGGAAGTGGGTCTCGATTAAATGATGGGTGTTGCCAGCCTATAATTTGACAAGGGGGCTTTTTTAACAATCTGATTTTGAACCTCGGGGGGGGGCGTGGCTAAGTGCGTAGCCTACAGGCCAGCGGGGCCGGGGTTCAAATCCCGGTTCGATCCCGGCTCCGCCAACATCAATTTTTCTTTACGGCCTCATCTCGGCGAGCAATGACAACTATTTGTCATGAAAAAGCTCTCAACTAGGGCTCTCGATTTCTACCCGGGTAGCTAGCATTCCGGGCGTCCGGGTACCCGGATATGGCATTACCCGGGTAATAGCAATACCCGGGTAATAGCCAATACCCGGGTAATAGCTAATACACAGGTAATAGCATTACCCGGGTAATGCTACCCGGCCTTTCATTACCCGGGTAGCAGGCAAAGGCCGATATAAGCCTTTCGAGTGTTAGAAGCGAAACGACGCACATCGTTCGGCCTTTCAAGCGACGGAGCAGGTAGCGGGGGTTGGTTTTGAAGCACAGTGCGTCGATTGTTGATGTTGTTGTTTTTTGTTCGTTGTTTGTTTTGATGACCATTTGATGCGTTGTGTGTTTGCCTTCGCACATCTTTGTGTGTTTGCTGCGAAAAGATGCATAGCGCGCGATGCACTCGAAGGATCAGGTAACGTACGTTTGTTTTGAAGTACAAACTGAAGAGTGCCGATTTTAACACTAGAAAGACCGACACTTTGTATATACCTAGATTGCCCGGAAGCAGTCAAAATGACTGCCTTGTAAAATAATAACTAATGTATAAAGAAATTGGTTAAATATATTTTTTTTATATTTTGCATATTATTAACACTTCATTCGACATTTTTTTCATAAATTTTGAGCGAAAAATAAATACAATAATCACCTTATTAGAACATGTATCACTACCTAAAGATTCGAATAACAAGAAAAAATTTCACTTATTGAGCAACTGCAACTCATCAAGTATCGACAATGTATCACATATTTACGAGTTATTATATGACGGCAATCGAAAAAAAGTAATGAAAACTAATGTTTCAATATCGAGACGAACTGATCATATAAGCAATGTACTAAATTTAATAATAAGAGTCATTTTATTATTTGAAATGACTCAAGCAGTCATAAATAAAAGCAGTCATAAAAATGACTGCTTCTAGGTATAGCACATTCGTATATACCAGAAATGAAGGAGGGGGAAGTTAAATACTAATTTAATAAATGCATTTATATGTCGTAAAAAAAGTCAAAAAGTTTTAAGAAAGTGTGACATTATATACATACATTTTTTTCTAATTGAAATTAAAAAGCAGACAAAATGACTTGCTTGGGCAATCTAGTGTTAAATAATCTGGTTCTCTTTATTATTAAACGTTTGTATTATTTTGTTATCAAAAAACTAAGCTGAATTCAAAATCGAGTAAAAGCATCTCGCATTATTTAAGCGAGTAATAAGCAAATTCTTTGATAATAAGCGACGCCTTATACAATAAGCGGTTGTGTTTTGGTTATTTGGTTAAATATTTATTGCGCAACGAGGCACTTTAACGAGTCTCATAATCGCCCTGATATGTTTACTCGGTAATGGATATGCCACAGACCGAATTTTGGATTAATTGAAAATCATCAAATGCTTTTTAGACAATTGTACAGTACACTCGGGATAACGTCAATACGTTGTTTTCTTCACAATAAAAACGCTTTGAACAACTATTTTGGTCCCAAATTTGAACAACGTTAAACGTCAACAATCTGATTTGACTTTCCTCTTCAAGGCGCAACTTTTGCAGTAACCGTTAAAATTAGACAACTAAAAAATTAAAAAATTAAATTGAATTGAATTGAATTAAATTTAAAAAACACAAGTCGAAAAATTCGATTTTTTTATAATTTACCCTTAAGGTGCAAACAGACGAAGCGAGCAACAGCGATTTTACTTGCAAAAAGTGGTGTCACATCTTGTGGACAGCACAGAAAGTGCGACATCGCCTTATTACTTTCTAGGGGGAATCAATGACAGCGTGGAAGCACATAGAATATTCAATATGAACAAATCAGTGGTCACAAGCCATAACCGCCTAAGTCTGTTTTTCAAAATTTCCAGGAGAGCAGTTTAAAGTTTCAAATTAACATTGAAAGTAATGGGGCTAGGAAAATGGCAGCGTGGGAAAGGTTCGAGATGTTCGCTTAATAACTTGTAATAAGACAAAACGCTTTAAGGGTATAGCATACATTGAGTTCAAAGATCCAGAATCAGTGGCACTTGCTTTGGGATTATCAGGACAAAACTTCTAGGAATACCTATCTCAGTCCAGCACACCCAAGCAGAGAAAAATCGTATAGCTAATTCAGTACCAACTTTTACCCCAAAAAACCACACTGGTCCTATGCGTCTTTATGTTGGATCTCTTCACTTCAATATTACTGAAGATATGTTAAGAGGCATTTTTGAACCATTTGGTAAAATTGATTCAATACAATTAATAATGGATTCTGAAACTGGACGGTCTAAGGGTTATGGATTTATTACGGTAATATTTTGTTTAAGTTTTATTTTAACTTTTATAATAAATATTTTGTTACAGTATCATAATGCTGAAGATGCAAAAAAGGCATTAGAACAATTAAACGGATTTGAATTAGCCGGACGACCTATGAAAGTTGGAAATGTTACGGAACGATTGGATATGAACACTACTTCACTTGATACTGACGAAATGGATCGGAGTGGTATTGATTTAGGAGCAACTGGAAGATTGCAGTTAATGTTCAAATTAGCAGAAGGAGCTGGCTTAGCCGTACCACAAGCAGCAGCTAATGCTTTGTTAGCCACTGCTCCTCAACCAATTCCTCTTCAAACTCAGGCACAAACTCCTGCAATTGCCACTCAATGTTTTATGCTTTCTAATATGTTTGATCCGAAAACTGAAAGTAACCCCTCTTGGGACGCAGAAATTCGTGATGATGTTATAGATGAATGTAGAAAACATGGCGGTGTTTTACATATCCATGTTGATAAAACTTCTCTAACTGGAAATGTTTATGTGAAGTGTCCTAGCATAACTACCGCTGTATTAGCAGTAAATGCATTACATGGGCGTTGGTTTGCTGGTCGCGTTATTACTGCTGCTTATGTTCCCTTACAGAACTATCACTCCTTATTTTCAGATGCAATATCATCTGTTGATTTGCTAAATACTACCAGAAAATCGAATGAAGAATGATATTTTTTCAATAAAACAAAGCGAAACTAAATTAATCTTTTATATTATTATGTTTCAGGTGAAGTCCAATAAATAGTGGGATATACCAAACGATTGCTACTGTTGAGTATATTCCCAACCAAAAATATTAAGGTGGTTTGGCGAGGGAAAGGGGGCAAAGGTGAAAATTGGAACTTGTTGTGGATTTACAAAAGAATACGTCTGATTTCACGTCTCCACAAACCAGGAAGGTTAATAGTGGGGAAGTGGGTCTCGATTAAATGATGGGTGTTGCCAGCCTATAATTTGACAAGGGGGCTTTTTTAACAATCTGATTTTGAACCTCGGGGGGGCGTGGTTAAGTGCGTAGCCTACAGGCCAGCGGGGCCGGGGTTCAAATCCCGGTTCGATCCCGGCTCCGCCAACATCAATTTTTCTTTACGGCCTCATCTCGGCGAGCAATGACAACTATTTGTCATGAAAAAGCTCTCAACTAGGGCTCTCGATTTCTACCCGGGTAGCTAGCATTCCGGGCGTCCGGGTACCCGGATATGGCATTACCCGGGTAATAGCCAATACCCGGGTAATAGCTAATACACAGGTAATAGCATTACCCGGGTAATGCTACCCGGCCTTTCATTACCCGGGTAGCAGGCAAAGGCCGATATAAGCCTTTCAAGTGTTAGAAGCGAAACGACGCACATCGTTCGGCCTTTCAAGCGACGGAGCAGGTAGCGGGGGTTGGTTTTGAAGCACAGTGCGTCGATTGTTGATGTTGTTGTTTTTTGTTCATTGTTTGTTTTGATGACCATTTGATGCGTTGTGTGTTTGCCTTCGCACATCTTTGTGTGTTTGCTGCGAAAAGATGCATAGCGCGCGATGCACTCGAAGGATCAGGTAACGTACGTTTGTTTTGAAACGTTGAATTAGAATTGAATTAGAACATGTATCACTACCTAAAGATTCGAATAACAAGAAAAATTTCACTTATTGAGCAACTGCAACTCATCAAGTATCGACAATGTATCACATATTTACGAGTTATTATATGACGGCAATCGAAAAAAAGTAATGAAAACTAATGTTTCAATATCGAGACGAACTGATCATAAGCAATGTACTAAATTTAATAATAAGAGTCATTTATTATTTGAAATGACTCAAGCAGTCATAAAATGACTGCTTCTAGGTATAGCACATACGTATATACCAGAAATGAAGGAGGGGGAAGTTAAATACTAATTTAATAATGCATTTATAGTCGTAAAAAAAGTCAAAAAGTTTTAAGAAAGTGTGACATTATATACATACATTTTTTTCTAATTGAAATTAAAAAGCAGACAAAATGACTTGCTTGGGCAATCTAGTGTTAAATAATCTGGTTCTCTTTATTATAAACGTTTGTATTATTTTGTTATCAAAAACTAAGCTGAATTCAAAATCGAGTAAAAGCATCTCGCATTATTTAAGCGAGTAATAAGCAAATTCTTTGATAATAAGCGACGCCTTATACAATAAGCGGTCGTGTTTTGGTTATTTGGTTAAATATTTATTGCGCAACGAGGCACTTTTAACGAGTCTCATAATCGCCCTGATATGTTTACTCGGTAATGGATATGCCACAGACCGAATTTTGGATTAATTGAAAATCATCAAACGCTTTTTAGACAATTGTACAGTACACTCGGGATAACGTCAATACGTTGTTTTCTTCACAATAAAAACGCTTTGAACAACTATTTTGGTCCCAAATTTGAACAACGTTAAACGTCAACAATCTGATTTGACTTTCCTCTTCAAGGCGCAACTTTTGCAGTAACCGTTAAAATTAGACAACTAAAAATTAAAAAATTAAATTGAATTGAATTGAATTAAATTTAAAAAAACACAAGTCGAAAAATTCGATTTTTTTATAATTTACCCTTAAGGTGCAAACAGACGAAGCGAGCAACAGCGATTTTACTTGCAAAAAGTGGTGTCACATCTTGTGGACAGCACAGAAAGTGCGACATCGCCTTATTACTTTCTAGGGGGAATCAATGACAGCGTGGAAGCACATAGAATATTCAATATGAACAAATCAGTGGTCACAAGCCATAACCGCCTAAGTCTGTTTTTCAAAATTTCCAGAGAGTTTAAAGTTTCAAATTAACATTGAAAGTAATGGGGCTAGGAAAATGGCAGCGTGGGAAAGGTTCGAGATGTTCGCTTAATAACTTGTAATAAGACAAAACGCTTTAAGGGTATAGCATACATTGAGTTCAAAGATCCAGAATCAGTGGCACTTGCTTTGGGATTATCAGGACAAAAACTTCTAGGAATACCTATCTCAGTCCAGCACACCCAAGCAGAGAAAAATCGTATAGCTAATTCAGTACCAACTTTTACCCCAAAAAACCACACTGGTCCTATGCGTCTTTATGTTGGATCTCTTCACTTCAATATTACTGAAGATATGTTAAGAGGCATTTTTGAACCATTTGGTAAATTGATTCAATACAATTAATAATGGATTCTGAAACTGGACGGTCTAAGGGTTATGGATTTATTACGGTAATATTTTGTTTAAGTTTTATTTTAACTTTTATAATAAATATTTTGTTACAGTATCATAATGCTGAAGATGCAAAAAAGGCATTAGAACAATTAAACGGATTTGAATTAGCCGGACGACCTATGAAAGTTGGAAATGTTACGGAACGATTGGATATGAACACTACTTCACTTGATACTGACGAAATGGATCGGAGTGGTATTGATTTAGGAGCAACTGGAAGATTGCAGTTAATGTTCAAATTAGCAGAAGGAGCTGGCTTAGCCGTACCACAAGCAGCAGCTAATGCTTTGTTAGCCACTGCTCCTCAACCAATTCCTCTTCAAACTCAGGCACAAACTCCTGCAATTGCCACTCAATGTTTTATGCTTTCTAATATGTTTGATCCGAAAACTGAAAGTAACCCCTCTTGGGACGCAGAAATTCGTGATGATGTTATAGATGAATGTAGAAAACATGGCGGTGTTTTACATATCCATGTTGATAAAACTTCTCTAACTGGAAATGTTTATGTGAAGTGTCCTAGCATAACTACCGCTGTATTAGCAGTAAATGCATTACATGGGCGTTGGTTTGCTGGTCGCGTTATTACTGCTGCTTATGTTCCCTTACAGAACTATCACTCCTTATTTTCAGATGCAATATCATCTGTTGATTTGCTAAATACTACCAGAAAATCGAATGAAGAATGATATTTTTTCAATAAAACAAAGCGAAACTAAATTAATCTTTTATATTATTATGTTTCAGGTGAAGTCCAATAAATAGTGGGATATACCAAACGATTGCTACTGTTGAGTATATTCCCAACCAAAATATTAAGGTGGTTTGGCGAGGGAAAGGGGGCAAAGGTGAAAATTGGAACTTGTTGTGGATTTACAAAAGAATACGTCTGATTTCACGTCTCCACAACCAGGAAGGTTAATAGTGGGGAAGTGGGTCTCGATTAAATGATGGGTGTTGCCAGCCTATAATTTGACAAGGGGGCTTTTTTAACAATCTGATTTTGAACCTCGGGGGGCGTGGTTAAGTGCGTAGCCTACAGGCCAGCGGGGCCGGGTTCAAATCCCGGTTCGATCCCGGCTCCGCCAACATCAATTTTTCTTTACGGCCTCATCTCGGCGAGCAATGACAACTATTTGTCATGAAAAAGCTCTCAACTAGGGCTCTCGATTTCTACCCGGGTAGCTAGCATTCCGGGCGTCCGGGTACCCGGATATGGCATTACCCGGGTAATAGCCAATACCCGGGTAATAGCTAATACACAGGTAATAGCATTACCCGGGTAATGCTACCCGGCCTTTCATTACCCGGGTAGCAGGCAAAGGCCGATATAAGCCTTTCAAGTGTTAGAAGCGAAACGACGCACATCGTTCGGCCTTTCAAGCGACGGAGCAGGTAGCGGGGGTTGGTTTTGAAGCACAGTGCGTCGATTGTTGATGTTGTTGTTTTTTGTTCATTGTTTGTTTTGATGACCATTTGATGCGTTGTGTGTTTGCCTTCGCACATCTTTGTGTGTTTGCTGCGAAAAGATGCATAGCGCGCGATGCACTCGAAGGATCAGGTAACGTACGTTTGTTTTGAAACGTTGAATTAGAATTGAATTAGAACATGTATCACTACCTAAAGATTCGAATAACAAGAAAAAATTTCACTTATTGAGCAACTGCAACTCATCAAGTATCGACAATGTATCACATATTTACGAGTTATTATATGACGGCAATCGAAAAAAAGTAATGAAAACTAATGTTTCAATATCGAGACGAACTGATCATATAAGCAATGTACTAAATTTAATAATAAGAGTATTTATTATTTGAAATGACTCAAGCAGTCATAAAAATGACTGCTTCTAGGTATAGCACATACGTATATACCAGAAATGAAGGAGGGGAAGTTAAATACTAATTTAATAAATGCATTTATATGTCGTAAAAAAAGTCAAAAAGTTTTAAGAAAGTGTGACATTATATACATACATTTTTTTCTAATTGAAATTAAAAAGCAGACAAAATGACTTGCTTGGGCAATCTAGTGTTAAATAATCTGGTTCTCTTTATTATTAAACGTTTGTATTATTTTGTTATCAAAAACTAAGCTGAATTCAAAATCGAGTAAAAGCATCTCGCATTATTTAAGCGAGTAATAAGCAAATTCTTTGATAATAAGCGACGCCTTATACAATAAGCGGTCGTGTTTTGGTTATTTGGTTAAATATTTATTGCGCAACGAGGCACTTTTAACGAGTCTCATAATCGCCCTGATATGTTTACTCGGTAATGGATATGCCACAGACCGAATTTTGGATTAATTGAAAATCATCAAACGCTTTTTAGACAATTGTACAGTACACTCGGGATAACGTCAATACGTTGTTTTCTTCACAATAAAAACGCTTTGAACAACTATTTTGGTCCCAAATTTGAACAACGTTAAACGTCAACAATCTGATTTGACTTTCCTCTTCAAGGCGCAACTTTTGCAGTAACCGTTAAAATTAGACAACTAAAAATTAAAAAATTAAATTGAATTGAATTGAATTAAATTTAAAAAACACAAGTCGAAAAATTCGATTTTTTTATAATTTACCCTTAAGGTGCAAACAGACGAAGCGAGCAACAGCGATTTTACTTGCAAAAAGTGGTGTCACATCTTGTGGACAGCACAGAAAGTGCGACATCGCCTTATTACTTTCTAGGGGGAATCAATGACAGCGTGGAAGCACATAGAATATTCAATATGAACAAATCAGTGGTCACAAGCCAAACCACCGCCTAAGTCTGTTTTTCAAAATTTCCAGGAGAGCAGTTTAAAGTTTCAAATTAACATTGAAAGTAATGGGGCTAGGAAAATGGCAGCGTGGGAAAGGTTCGAGATGTTCGCTTAATAACTTGTAATAAGACAAAACGCTTTAAGGGTATAGCATACATTGAGTTCAAAGATCCAGAATCAGTGGCACTTGCTTTGGGATTATCAGACAAAAACTTCTAGGAATACCTATCTCAGTCCAGCACACCCAAGCAGAGAAAAATCGTATAGCTAATTCAGTACCAACTTTTACCCCAAAAAACCACACTGGTCCTATGCGTCTTTATGTTGGATCTCTTCACTTCAATATTACTGAAGATATGTTAAGAGGCATTTTTGAACCATTTGGTAAAATTGATTCAATACAATTAATAATGGATTCTGAAACTGGACGGTCTAAGGGTTATGGATTTATTACGGTAATATTTTGTTTAAGTTTTATTTTAACTTTTATAATAAATATTTTGTTACAGTATCATAATGCTGAAGATGCAAAAAAGGCATTAGAACAATTAAACGGATTTGAATTAGCCGGACGACCTATGAAAGTTGGAAATGTTACGGAACGATTGGATATGAACACTACTTCACTTGATACTGACGAAATGGATCGGAGTGGTATTGATTTAGGAGCAACTGGAAGATTGCAGTTAATGTTCAAATTAGCAGAAGGAGCTGGCTTAGCCGTACCACAAGCAGCAGCTAATGCTTTGTTAGCCACTGCTCCTCAACCAATTCCTCTTCAAACTCAGGCACAAACTCCTGCAATTGCCACTCAATGTTTTATGCTTTCTAATATGTTTGATCCGAAAACTGAAAGTAACCCCTCTTGGGACGCAAAATTCGTGATGATGTTATAGATGAATGTAGAAAACATGGCGGTGTTTTACATATCCATGTTGATAAAACTTCTCTAACTGGAAATGTTTATGTGAAGTGTCCTAGCATAACTACCGCTGTATTAGCAGTAAATGCATTACATGGGCGTTGGTTTGCTGGTCGCGTTATTACTGCTGCTTATGTTCCCTTACAGAACTATCACTCCTTATTTTCAGATGCAATATCATCTGTTGATTTGCTAAATACTACCAGAAAATCGAATGAAGAATGATATTTTTTCAATAAAACAAAGCGAAACTAAATTAATCTTTTATATTATTATGTTTCAGGTGAAGTCCAATAAATAGTGGGATATACCAAACGATTGCTACTGTTGAGTATATTCCCAACCAAAATATTAAGGTGGTTTGGCGAGGGAAAGGGGGCAAAGGTGAAAATTGGAACTTGTTGTGGATTTACAAAAGAATACGTCTGATTTCACGTCTCCACAAACCAGGAAGGTTAATAGTGGGGAAGTGGGTCTCGATTAAATGATGGGTGTTGCCAGCCTATAATTTGACAAGGGGGCTTTTTTAACAATCTGATTTTGAACCTCGGGGGGGCGTGGTTAAGTGCGTAGCCTACAGGCCAGCGGGGCCGGGGTTCAAATCCCGGTTCGATCCCGGCTCCGCCAACATCAATTTTTCTTTACGGCCTCATCTCGGCGAGCAATGACAACTATTTGTCATGAAAAAGCTCTCAACTAGGGCTCTCGATTTCTACCCGGGTAGCTAGCATTCCGGGCGTCCGGGTACCCGGATATGGCATTACCCGGGTAATAGCCAATACCCGGGTAATAGCTAATACACAGGTAATAGCATTACCCGGTAATGCTACCCGGCCTTTCATTACCCGGGTAGCAGGCAAAGGCCGATATAAGCCTTTCAAGTGTTAGAAGCGAAACGACGCACATCGTTCGGCCTTTCAAGCGACGGAGCAGGTAGCGGGGGTTGGTTTTGAAGCACAGTGCGTCGATTGTTGATGTTGTTGTTTTTTGTTCATTGTTTGTTTTGATGACCATTTGATGCGTTGTGTGTTTGCCTTCGCACATCTTTGTGTGTTTGCTGCGAAAAGATGCATAGCGCGCGATGCACTCGAAGGATCAGGTAACGTACGTTTGTTTTGAAACGTTGAATTAGAATTGAATTAGAACATGTATCACTACCTAAAGATTCGAATAACAAGAAAAAATTTCACTTATTGAGCAACTGCAACTCATCAAGTATCGACAATGTATCACATATTTACGAGTTATTATATGACGGCAATCGAAAAAAGTAATGAAAACTAATGTTTCAATATCGAGACGAACTGATCATATAAGCAATGTACTAAATTTAATAATAAGAGTAATTTTATTATTTGAAATGACTCAAGCAGTCATAAAAATGACTGCTTCTAGGTATAGCACATACGTATATACCAGAAATGAAGGAGGGGGAAGTTAAATACTAATTTAATAAATGCATTTATATGTCGTAAAAAAGTCAAAAAGTTTTAAGAAAGTGTGACATTATATACATACATTTTTTTCTAATTGAAATTAAAAAGCAGACAAAATGACTTGCTTGGGCAATCTAGTGTTAAATAATCTGGTTCTCTTTATTATTAAACGTTTGTATTATTTTGTTATCAAAAAACTAAGCTGAATTCAAAATCGAGTAAAAGCATCTCGCATTATTTAAGCGAGTAATAAGCAAATTCTTTGATAATAAGCCACGCCTTACAATAAGCGGTCGTGTTTTGGTTATTTGGTTAAATATTTATTGCGCAACGAGGCACTTTTAACGAGTCTCATAATCGCCCTGATATGTTTACTCGGTAATGGATATGCCACAGACCGAATTTTGGATTAATTGAAAATCATCAAACGCTTTTTAGACAATTGTACAGTACACTCGGGATAACGTCAATACGTTGTTTTCTTCACAATAAAAACGCTTTGAACAACTATTTTGGTCCCAAATTTGAACAACGTTAAACGTCAACAATCTGATTTGACTTTCCTCTTCAAGGCGCAACTTTTGCAGTAACCGTTAAAATTAGACAACTAAAAATTAAAAATTAAATTGAATTGAATTGAATTAAATTTAAAAAAACACAAGTCGAAAAATTCGATTTTTTTATAATTTACCCTTAAGGTGCAAACAGACGAAGCGAGCAACAGCGATTTTACTTGCAAAAAGTGGTGTCACATCTTGTGGACAGCACAGAAAGTGCGACATCGCCTTATTACTTTCTAGGGGGAATCAATGACAGCGTGGAAGCACATAGAATATTCAATATGAACAAATCAGTGGTCACAAGCCAAAACCGCCTAAGTCTGTTTTTCAAAATTTTCAGGAGAGCAGTTTAAAGTTTCAAATTAACATTGAAAGTAATGGGGCTAGGTGTTTCTTTTTACATTTTTTAAGGAGTGTAAAAAAGATACAAACATGAAAAATTGATAGCAAATAGATTTGGACACGCTGAGCACGATGGCACTAAAATCTCAATTTTGTCCTAACTCGACTTAGGCGGTTATGGCTTGTGACCACTGAAATCTTATAATTATCCGAATTCAACCGGGATTTGATGGATTTCACACAATTTCCAAAACACGCAGCAAACAGTGAAATTTTTAATTCAAATAAAAATTTCGCAGGCTGTAGCGGTCATTTTATGCAGATTTGGTAACAATATTAAAATGTTTTTAAATAAACTAATTTCTTTCTTTGTCCCTAAATTTAATATTTATATTAATTATTGAAATAACCTCTTGAACTTAAAATTATTCTTTTCAATTGAAAAATACTGAGATATCTTACACATCCCCCTACTCGAAAGTTCATTCCACAACCCGAATGTACTTATTTTCAGCGTCGTATGAACAGCAGTGAAAGTTTTGAAAGTCTTGCATCGTGTGGGCAGACTTGAAAGTAAGATTAAAAGTAAAGCATAGACATAAACCAAAAAAACTTTCAGGAGTGCTGTTGCTTGCATCGTCTGTTTGCACCTTTATTCAGTTTTTACCAAATTGTATTTTTATTCAATACCTGGGATTACGAGTATTAGAGCGTTTTTCAAAATACGAAAAATTGTTCATGTATTGCTGCGATGTGTTTACGAATAAAGTAGGTGTCGGGAGTTTGTCTGGTTAAAATAATTTGAAGAATGAATTTCTGGGGTAGCAAAGAAAATTCCTGATGCGCTAGTATTTCATAAAATCACTTATTTGAAAACAGAACGGTATTGATAATCGGTGTTTTGTGTAAAACAAAACACCGATTATCTTGAAACTACTTTTTTGACTTAAGGTACTATGCAGTCCTTCTGCACATGGCCGATATATATACAGAACAATATAAAGACAGATAACATAATTACAAGTCCATTTCCAGAGTAAAAGTAACTGTTTACGAACATATTTTTACTGAACTGATTCCTTAACATAAACGTCGTAATATGTAATTCTTCAAACACCTTGTATTAGGCGGGGATAGGGAAAATCCTGGATATCGATTCGAAAACTTGATTTTAGACGTATCAAGCTTACGAAATATCAGTGATGTTGTCATCACATTCGTCGTTCACTCTAATATGTTTTGTCCGACACTATATGTATACTAAATGTTACCAATAACAACAACATACGTCAAATAAGATAACCAGCTGGAATTAAAAAAAATATATATATGAATAAACATGTTTTTCAAGGGTGACAATGTCTTTACAGAAATCGTATAAATCCAATACTAGTGATACTTTTGGTCATTCTAAAAACATTAACCTGGAATCCTTTCGGTAAGTTTTGAATGTGCCCGAATTATCGCAATGTAAGAGATGTTTGGCAACCGATTGCATATAACATTTAAATATAATTGATTAAAATAGTATATTTAAAACACCGATAATCAAACACAAACCAAATATCAGGAATTTGTACAAAATTGTCACAGGATTAAGTGCTAAAATCATACATTAACTGCGTTTTTTTAAACCATTTCATCTCTTAATAGCCATATTAGTGTGATAATTTCTCCATCTTCTGAAGGTTCGAAGCAAATGTACGATATTTTTCATATATAAACAAATTCATAAATGTTATTTTAAATTATAAACTAATCATTTTCATATTTTTTTATTTAAATATTCGAAACATTTGAACGTTGAATTTCTGCTCTATGTGCTCAATTAGTATAATGAAGAAGAACATTATTCAACCTCACCGGATCGCAAAGATGTATCCTATAACAGATCATCATTTGAGCATAATGAACGCAGAAGAAGATCCAGGTAAATTATACAATTCTATAAAATATAATTTATAATTTTATAATATTTTTTAGAAGTCGTTCAACCTATAAATTAATGGAAGATCGTGGAAGAAGAGAATTTCAAGAAAAAGAAAAAAAAACTTGAAAGACCGAATACAAGATCTTACCAAAGATCGACATCGATCTCGTGATAGACATAGAAGTCGATCAAAAAATCGTAAAGCACATACTCAATTGCACGAGAGAAGTAAGTTTTACTCTGATCGTAGAAAAAGTAGATCAAGAGACAGACGTGAAAATCGATCTAGAGATCACAAACATAGCCCCAGACGAAGTCGATCCGGAAAACGTTCACGTTCGCGGGAAAAAAGGTATGTTATGTCGTGTGCGAGTAGGTAACTTATTAGCGCAGAACATTTGATTTAAATAAAGGTTGTGTTTGTTGTGTCATACGAAATGCTACTACAATTGCTTCTAAAATAACATTTGAACAATAACGGACAAAAAATACAATTTATTATAAAAAGTATAATTATTTCTGTGAAATAATTAAAATAATGTTTGCAATCGGCAGAAGAAAATCGTCGAAAGAATTGGGTTGTTGCAGAAAAATAAATATATCTGTAAATTTGTGGTGCAGAAAATATTCTCTTATTTACACAATATGATCTTCGATCGCTCACCTTTCAATATCAACATGTAAATGATTATCGGAAAACTTCGGCTGGGTACGCGTCCCTTCCACACAACAAAGTGTAGACTTTCCCTACAATCCCTATATATTGCACCTACACTAAGACCTAGGACATTGAACATTGTTTATCAACTTCAACCATTAACATTATTTTTTGTTTAAATAGTAATAAAAAAAGTATGTGATGCTTTAGAATCAATTTTTTGTCAAAACTTTTTGGCTAACAAGTTATAAGTTAAATGCCATACAACATTGTTTTATTTAATAAAATTCTTTTACTACTGTATAGACGCCGAAGTACTTCACCACGTCCATTCAGGCGAGGACGAACACCTCCGAACGGTTTAGGAGATAGGTCACCGAGAGCAGATCTTAGTCCTGAAGAGCGTGATGCTCGAACAGTTTTTTGCATGCAGTTATCTCAACGCATTAGAGCTAGAGATTTAGAGGAATTCTTTTCCAGCGTGGGAAAGGTTCGAGATGTTCGCTTAATAACTTGTAATAAGACAAAACGCTTTAAGGGTATAGCATACATTGAGTTCAAAGATCCAGAATCAGTGGCACTTGCTTTGGGATTATCAGGACAAAAACTTTTAGGAATACCTATCTCAGTCCAGCACACCCAAGCAGAGAAAAATCGTATAGCTAATTCAGTACCAACTTTTACCCCAAAAAACCACACTGGTCCTATGCGTCTTTATGTTGGATCTCTTCACTTCAATATTACTGAAGATATGTTAAGAGGCATTTTTGAACCATTTGGTAAAATTGATTCAATACAATTAATAATGGATTCTGAAACTGGACGGTCTAAGGGTTATGGATTTATTACGGTAATATTTTGTTTAAGTTTTATTTTAACTTTTATAATAATATTTTGTTACAGTATCATAATGCTGAAGATGCAAAAAAGGCATTAGAACAATTAAACGGATTTGAATTAGCCGGACGACCTATGAAAGTTGGAAATGTTACGGAACGATTGGATATGAACACGACTTCACTTGATACTGACGAAATGGATCGGAGTGGTATTGATTTAGGAGCAACTGGAAGATTGCAGTTAATGTTCAAATTAGCAGAAGGAGCTGGCTTAGCCGTACCACAAGCAGCAGCTAATGCTTTGTTAGCCACTGCTCCTCAACCAATTCCTCTTCAAACTCAGGCACAAACTCCTGCAATTGCCACTCAATGTTTTATGCTTTCTAATATGTTTGATCCGAAAACTGAAAGTAACCCCTCTTGGGACGCAGAAATTCGTGATGATGTTATAGATGAATGTAGAAAACATGGCGGTGTTTTACATATCCATGTTGATAAAACTTCTCTAACTGGAAATGTTTATGTGAAGTGTCCTAGCATAACTACCGCTGTATTAGCAGTAAATGCATTACATGGGCGTTGGTTTGCTGGTCGCGTTATTACTGCTGCTTATGTTCCCTTACAGAACTATCACTCCTTATTTTCAGATGCAATATCATCTGTTGATTTGCTAAATACTACCAGAAAATCGAATGAAGAATGATATTTTTTCAATAAAACAAAGCGAAACTAAATTAATCTTTTATATTATTATGTTTCAGGTGAAGTCAAATAAATAGTGGGATATACCAAACGATTGCTACTGTTGAGTATATTCCCAACCAAAAATATTAAGGTGGTTTGGCGAGGGAAAGGGGGCAAAGGTGAAAATTGGAACTTGTTCTGGATTTACAATAGAATACGTCTGATTTCACGTCTCCACAAACCAGGAAGGTTAATAGTGGGGAAGTGGGTCTCGATTAAATGATGGGTGTTGCCAGCCTATAATTTGACAAGGGGGCTTTTTTAACAATCTGATTTTGAACCTCGGGGGGGGTGGCTAAGTGCGTAGCCTACAGGCCAGCGGGGCCGGGGTTCAAATCCCGGTTCGATCCCGGCTCCGCCAACATCAATTTTTCTTTACGGCCTCATCTCGGCGAGCAATGACAACTATTTGTCATGAAAAAGCTCTCAACTAGGGATCTCGATTTCTACCCGGGTAGCTAGCATTCCGGGCGTCCGGGTACCCGGATATGGCATTACCCGGGTAATAGCAATACCCGGGTAATAGCCAATACCCGGGTAATAGCTAATACACAGGTAATAGCATTACCCGGGTAATGCTACCCGGTTTCATTACCCGGGTAGCAGGCAAAGGCCGATATAAGCCTTTCGAGTGTTAGAAGCGAAACGACGCACATCGTTCGGCATTTCAAGCGACGGAGCAGGTAGCGGGGGTTGGTTTTGAAGCACAGTGCGTCGATTGTTGATGTTGTTGTTTTTTGTTCGTTGTTTGTTTTGATGACCATTTGATGCGTTGTGTGTTTGCCTTCGCACATCTTTGTGTTTGCTGCGAAAAGATGCATAGCGCGCGATGCACTCGAAGGAGCAGGTAACGTACGTTTGTTTTGAAGTACAAACTGAAGAGTGCCGATTTTAACACTAGAAAGACCGACACTTTGTATATACCTAGATTGCCCGGAAGCAGTCAAAATGACTGCCTTGTAAAATAATAACTAATGTATAAAGAAATTGGTTAAATATATTTTTTTTATATTTTGCATATTATTAACACTTCATTCGACATTTTTTTCATAAATTTTGAGCGAAAAATAAATACAATAATCACCTTATTAGAACATGTATCACTACCTAAAGATTCGAATAACAAGAAAAATTTCACTTATTGAGCAACTGCAACTCATCAAGTATCGACAATGTATCACATATTTACGAGTTATTATATGACGGCAATCGAAAAAAAGTAATGAAAACTAATGTTTCAATATCGAGACGAACTGATCATATAAGCAATGTACTAAATTTAATAATAAGAGTCATTTTATTATTTGAAATGACTCAAGCAGTCATAAATAAAAGCAGTCATAAAAATGACTGCTTCTAGGTATAGCACATTCGTATATACCAGAAATGAAGGAGGGGGAAGTTAAATACTAATTTAATAAATGCATTTATATGTCGTAAAAAAAGTCAAAAAGTTTTAAGAAAGTGTGACATTATATACATACATTTTTTTCTAATTGAAATTAAAAAGCAGACAAAATGACTTGCTTGGGCAATCTAGTGTTAAATAATCTGGTTCTCTTTATTATTAAACGTTTGTATTATTTTGTTATCAAAAAACTAAGCTGAATTCAAAATCGAGTAAAAGCATCTCGCATTATTTAAGCGAGTAATAAGCAAATTCTTTGATAATAAGCGACGCCTTATACAATAAGCGGTCGTGTTTTGGTTATTTGGTTAAATATTTATTGCGCAACGAGGCACTTTTAACGAGTCTCATAATCGCCCTGATATGTTTACTCGGTAATGGATATGCCACAGACCGAATTTTGGATTAATTGAAAATCATCAAATGCTTTTTAGACAATTGTACAGTACACTCGGGATAACGTCAATACGTTGTTTTCTTCACAATAAAAACGCTTTGAACAACTATTTTGGTCCCAAATTTGAACAACGTTAAACGTCAACAATCTGATTTGACTTTCCTCTTCAAGGCGCAACTTTTGCAGTAACCGTTAAAATTAGACAACTAAAAAATTAAAAAATTAAATTGAATTGAATTGAATTAAATTTAAAAAAACACAAGTCGAAAAATTCGATTTTTTTATAATTTACCCTTAAGGTGCAAACAGACGAAGCGAGCAACAGCGATTTTACTTGCAAAAAGTGGTGTCACATCTTGTGGACAGCACAGAAAGTGCGACATCGCCTTATTACTTTCTAGGGGGAATCAATGACAGCGTGGAAGCACATAGAATATTCAATATGAACAAATCAGTGGTCACAAGCCATAACCGCCTAAGTCTGTTTTTCAAAATTTCAGGAGAGCAGTTTAAAGTTTCAAATTAACATTGAAAGTAATGGGGCTAGGAAAATGGCAGCGTGGGAAAGGTTCGAGATGTTCGCTTAATAACTTGTAATAAGACAAAACGCTTTAAGGGTATAGCATACATTGAGTTCAAAGATCCAGAATCAGTGGCACTTGCTTTGGGATTATCAGGACAAAAACTTTTAGGAATACCTATCTCAGTCCAGCACACCCAAGCAGAGAAAAATCGTATAGCTAATTCAGTACCAACTTTTACCCCAAAAAACCACACTGGTCCTATGCGTCTTTATGTTGGATCTCTTCACTTCAATATTACTGAAGATATGTTAAGAGGCATTTTTGAACCATTTGGTAAAATTGATTCAATACAATTAATAATGGATTCTGAAACTGGACGGTCTAAGGGTTATGGATTTATTACGGTAATATTTTGTTTAAGTTTTATTTTAACTTTTATAATAAATATTTTGTTACAGTATCATAATGCTGAAGATGCAAAAAAGGCATTAGAACAATTAAACGGATTTGAATTAGCCGGACGACCTATGAAAGTTGGAAATGTTACGGAACGATTGGATATGAACACGACTTCACTTGATACTGACGAAATGGATCGGAGTGGTATTGATTTAGGAGCAACTGGAAGATTGCAGTTAATGTTCAAATTAGCAGAAGGAGCTGGCTTAGCCGTACCACAAGCAGCAGCTAATGCTTTGTTAGCCACTGCTCCTCAACCAATTCCTCTTCAAACTCAGGCACAAACTCCTGCAATTGCCACTCAATGTTTTATGCTTTCTAATATGTTTGATCCGAAAACTGAAAGTAACCCCTCTTGGGACGCAGAAATTCGTGATGATGTTATAGATGAATGTAGAAAACATGGCGGTGTTTTACATATCCATGTTGATAAAACTTCTCTAACTGGAAATGTTTTGTGAAGTGTCCTAGCATAACTACCGCTGTATTAGCAGTAAATGCATTACATGGGCGTTGGTTTGCTGGTCGCGTTATTACTGCTGCTTATGTTCCCTTACAGAACTATCACTCCTTATTTTCAGATGCAATATCATCTGTTGATTTGCTAAATACTACCAGAAAATCGAATGAAGAATGATATTTTTTCAATAAAACAAAGCGAAACTAAATTAATCTTTTATATTATTATGTTTCAGGTGAAGTCAAATAAATAGTGGGATATACCAAACGATTGCTACTGTTGAGTATATTCCCAACCAAAAATATTAAGGTGGTTTGGCGAGGGAAAGGGGGCAAAGGTGAAAATTGGAACTTGTTG
Source organism: Coelopa frigida (assembly GCA_017309665.1). Classification (NCBI taxonomy): domain Eukaryota; kingdom Metazoa; phylum Arthropoda; class Insecta; order Diptera; family Coelopidae; genus Coelopa; species Coelopa frigida. The sequence goes on from JAFDUT010000030.1 coordinate 142,978, forward strand.
GATTTACAATAGAATACGTCTGATTTCACGTCTCCACAAACCAGGAAGGTTAATAGTGGGGAAGTGGGTCTCGATTAAATGATGGGTGTTGCCAGCCTATAATTTGACAAGGGGGCTTTTTTAACAATCTGATTTTGAACCTCGGGGGGGGCGTGGCTAAGTGCGTAGCCTACAGGCCAGCGGGGCCGGGGTTCAAATCCCGGTTCGATCCCGGCTCCGCCAACATCAATTTTTCTTTACGGCCTCATCTCGGCGAGCAATGACAACTATTTGTCATGAAAAAGCTCTCAACTAGGGCTCTCGATTTCTACCCGGGTAGCTAGCATTCCGGGCGTCCGGGTACCCGGATATGGCATTACCCGGGTAATAGCAATACCCGGGTAATAGCCAATACCCGGGTAATAGCTAATACACAGGTAATAGCATTACCCGGGTAATGCTACCCGGTTTCATTACCCGGGTAGCAGGCAAAGGCCGATATAAGCCTTTCGAGTGTTAGAAGCGAAACGACGCACATCGTTCGGCCTTTCAAGCGACGGAGCAGGTAGCGGGGGTTGGTTTTGAAGCACAGTGCGTCGATTGTTGATGTTGTTGTTTTTTGTTCGTTGTTTGTTTTGATGACCATTTGATGCGTTGTGTGTTTGCCTTCGCACATCTTTGTGTGTTTGCTGCGAAAAGATGCATAGCGCGCGATGCACTCGAAGGATCAGGTAACGTACGTTTGTTTTGAAGTACAAACTGAAGAGTGCCGATTTTAACACTAGAAAGACCGACACTTTGTATATACCTAGATTGCCCGGAAGCAGTCAAAATGACTGCCTTGTAAAATAACTAATGTATAAAGAAATTGGTTAAATATATTTTTTTTATTTTGCATATTATTAACACTTCATTCGACATTTTTTTCATAAATTTTGAGCGAAAAATAAATACAATAATCACCTTATTAGAACATGTATCACTACCTAAAGATTCGAATAACAAGAAAAAATTTCACTTATTGAGCAACTGCAACTCATCAAGTATCGACAATGTATCACATATTTACGAGTTATTATATGACGGCAATCGAAAAAAAAATGAAAACTAATGTTTCAATATCGAGACGAACTGATCATATAAGCAATGTACTAAATTTAATAATAAGAGTCATTTTATTATTTGAAATGACTCAAGCAGTCATAAATAAAAGCAGTCATAAAAATGACTGCTTCTAGGTATAGCACATACGTATATACCAGAAATGAAGGAGGGGGAAGTTAAATACTAATTTAATAAATGCATTTATATGTCGTAAAAAAAGTCAAAAAGTTTTAAGAAAGTGTGACATTATATACATACATTTTTTTCTAATTGAAATTAAAAAGCAGACAAAATGACTTGCTTGGGCAATCTAGTGTTAAATAATCTGGTTCTCTTTATTATTAAACGTTTGTATTATTTTGTTATCAAAAAACTAAGCTGAATTCAAAATCGAGTAAAAGCATCTCGCATTATTTAAGCGAGTAATAAGCAAATTCTTTGATAATAAGCGACGCCTTATACAATAAGCGGTCGTGTTTTGGTTATTTGGTTAAATATTTATTGCGCAACGAGGCACTTTTAACGAGTCTCATAATCGCCCTGATATGTTTTCGGTAATGGATATGCCACAGACCGAATTTTGGATTAATTGAAAATCATCAAACGCTTTTTAGACAATTGTACAGTACACTCGGGATAACGTCAATACGTTGTTTTCTTCACAATAAAAACGCTTTGAACAACTATTTTGGTCCCAAATTTGAACAACGTTAAACGTCAACAATCTGATTTGACTTTCCTCTTCAAGGCGCAACTTTTGCAGTAACCGTTAAAATTAGACAACTAAAAAATTAAAAAATTAAATTGAATTGAATTGAATTAAATTTAAAAAACAAGTCGAAAAATTCGATTTTTTTATAATAAAAATGCAAACAGATTTTACTTTTTTCTGTTTTTTTTTCTTCAAT